>JAAAKQ030186275.1:0-12159 GCA_010016005.3 Zanna intricata | reverse complement strand
ATATATATATATATATAAATAATACACATTTACAAACAATTTCTATACAAATTAATACATTTGCATTAACTGGGATCACAGCGATTCAAGACAGCATAATTATCTACAGAAATATCAAATTGAAACAGAATCTATAGCATTATTAAACAATAGATAGATAAAAAAAATAGAGCATAATAAGTTCACGGAAAGAAACAGAAGGGTACTATGTTTCTCACTAAGGCATAGTAAAGAGGTTTAGTCTTTGTCTGACACCGAACCAGTCCAAGTATCACTCAGATATCCAAAGTCCAGCATGTGTTGCCGTTTCAGTCGCCGAGCATTTTCACGACAGACTACGAGATTAACTGCTAGAAAGCTTCTCATGACTATTAAATCGCTGTTTGTAATTTAAACCAAACCGTTTGATCTCGTCACAAAGTTAAAAATTAATCCAAGATAGTCGTGAAATTCGTCATTCAGAGCGAAATACTGTGACTCTGTAACAAATCTCGCCAACTTTTTCTGAAAATTTCTTTAATCTCAACATTAATTTTCCACGTCATGCCCCAAAGCTGTGATATTTTCAAATCGGTTTTATTATATTTAGGGAACAAATGATTTTACTGATAAAATAATGAAAAGTATTCATTTTCTATATCCTAATAAATTTTAAAAATAATTAACAAAATATTTACTTTTAAGTAAATTATTATAATTTATTTAAGTTTAAACAAAATTTATAAACCATATTCAAAATCATCCATTTTTGGGAGAATACTTTGGCATTAAAGTACATTAATTCTTGTTTAATAAATCTTTGAGGATTATCTAATAAAAAAAGGACTGACCTAAATCTCCAGAAATCAATCAGTCTAGCATACCTTATAAACAATTTTATCAGCAAGATATATCTTGATATCTTGTTTTTATTTTAAACATTCTGAATAACTAATGTGACAAAATTTGTTCTAGTGAATATACATGCGACCCACAACTTTTGAAGATCTAGTTTAAGGTAAATAACTACAAGTACCCTACAAGTTTTGAAGTACCACGTACTTCAAAACTCTGTGAAGTATATAAATATAAAAATGTGAAATAAATTATTTGATTCTCATGTTACACCGGGCTAAAAATATTTTATCTCATATTATTACTATACGAAAAAAAATTAATGGAAGAATCAAATTACATATAGGGTTCATAAAAAAATTTATCAACCAATTTTTTATTTTTATTTTTAAGCTTATAACATTACATTACATTCGAAAAACATCATTCATATGGCCTCTACGGCTTTGCTTGACATAGCCAAGTCTATAAACAAATTTTTGCGCGACCGTTTGGCACAAATCAGTTCCTCTAACAACTTGTCGAATATTTTCTTTCAAGTCATCAAATATAATCAGTGGTTTTAGCTATAGACTTGTGACTTAATACAATCCCATAGAAAAAAAATCTAACGGAGTCAAAACCCACGATCTTGGTGACCAATTAATATTACGACTTAGAAATTAACGAATCATCAAATCTTTGACGCAATAACTGAATTGTTTCAGTGGTTGTGTGGCATGTGGTACTATCCAGTTGGAAGCATATCTTATTCAAATCATATGGATTGGCATCATCCCAAATACGGCAATTTTTCTTATTTACAAAGCCATTAAGCCAAAAAAGGCCTCATTAGAAAACATTTTTTTTTAAATCAAAATTTGGATCACCTAGAGTTGCTTTACCCAGTCCAAGATACGCAGTTTTAACCGATTCCATATTTAGATAATACATTTTTATGATTTGTAAACGTTGTTGAGGTGTGCAGCGTTTAAGGATTATTTGTCATAAACAACTGAAAACCAATGATGCTTGAAAAAGAAAAATCAACGTTGTACCATAATCGGAAATATCTTACACTCAATTTGAAAGAACCCTTTCATGTAAGGGTTTATCATACAGTAAGCGAATACATTAGCCATTGATTATTTATGTTAAAGTTAAGTTTTATTTTTTTTTACTATGATGAGAAAATACATATAAAAATTTAATAAACCATGTATTTTACGTGAAAATATTTTTAAAAAATATTTATGTATAAATGTATGTTATAATTCGTCGTATGCGTTTAAAATTCCATGTTCCTCCAGTTTTCGTTTAGCTGCCGGGAACACTGGTATTGCTTCAGAGATGAGTGGAAGTGCATGTCAAATGAAAATTTTGTAGCGTGTAGCATCTGACCACGATTCGAACCCGAGACTTTCGGATGAAAGGCTGAGACACTACCACTCACGCCACGAAGTCCTGCAGTTTTAGGATACATGACATAAATCATAAATCAAATCCAAAAACAACAATCATTATTCTCTACATGTTTTTTTTTATTTCAGTAATCACTTTTATATTTTAATACATTCATATTTGTTGATTTAAACTAAATGTTTTGCATGATTTTCTCAATGTACTTGAATGAAACATTTTTTCTTTCACTAAAACCGTAAAAAATGTTTCAAAAGATTGTTTTTAAAAATGGTTGTTAAATCTTTATTTTTTGTAACAAGCGTTGTTAAATATAACTGATTCAAGGCAAATAAAAATCAAACAAATAGATAAATAAATGTACTTGAAGAATATTCAGGTAATACCTTCAATCGGGGAAAAAAAACACCCTACACACACATTGTAGGAGTGGTTTGAAATCTCGTTCTACAGCTAACAAAAGAAAATAAACATATAAAAGCATCAACATATTCAAATCAACAAAGATCAAATTACAAAAGTCAGTCGATTCAAGTACCTCGGAGAAATCATCACACTCAATATCTCTGAAACAGAAGCAATGAAAAAACTAGCATGTAAACTAGAACTCGCATTCCAACTCACCCGAAACAACTTCAATAAAAAATGTATCTCTATTAATGATATGATCCGCCCCTACAAGAGCGTCATCTAACCTGATTACTTGTATGCAGCAAAATGCCTGAACCGCTAAAACAAAATGCAACACATAAGGTATTTGAGTGCAAAGAAAGCTCGATCCTTACGAAAATCCTAGACCCAAGGAAAATCGATGACAACCACAAATTTGAAACCACCAAGGAACTCTACAAACACTATCACATGACCGATGTAATCCGGAGACTCCAGATCTAACTCTACAGCCATATTTCTAGCATGAATGACATAAGACACAAAATGGATCCTTATGTTCATCAAACGAATAGTAAATGGATCAACAATACCCGTAAATATATGCAAGAAATAAACATCACCGGTGAAGAAACACATTTCGAGACAAAATCAAGAATTTCATTGGATTTAAAGAACAATGAAGTCAACAACTTTGCGTGGTCGAGGAAATAAAACAGCACCATTAACAAAAAATAAAAAATTACTGGAGTAAAAGATTTAAAACAATACATAAAATTGTATACTTGGTGTGCAGATACCCTCAATCGGGAAAAAAGCATCACAATGGTAGAGTACAAATGTGTTTCATTAAGAGAAATAAAAGTCGTGGTTAGAATTTTTAATAATAATCTACATAATTACAATTAGTTGAGTTAAGAAAAGAATATTTTTTTTTTTAGTAAGTAAAAAGGTTTCTACATATTTTAAGTTCAAAGTAGTGTATATATATTTAAACACACTGTTTTGAGTGTACTGGAGGCAACTTCTGAAAAAATCTGAAAAGTATTAAAAGTGCGTCATTTGTTAAGGGTGGTTTGCTTTGGCCCGAAGGTTTTTACGTAAAACTTCTGTTTATCACTGCCTTTAAAATGATATGTCGCTTGTCATTTAAAATTCTTGTGTTTCCCCCTCCATGAAGTCCAAATTCAGACTTAAAGGTGGAATTTTTCTTACCGAAATAAAAATTTTTTCGACGTATTATTATTTGTTAAATTTCATTTTTTATGTTTAAATTTATGTTTAAATGTTGATAACTTATTTAAGGATTGCTACAGTTTGTTTACATGCTGTATATATATATATATATATATATATATATATATATAATTTTATTTTAAAATAATTCTGTAATAATTTTAAATTTCAAATTAAATTTGACGGGAAAATTTTTATTTTTAATTTTTACTCATAATTTAAATTACAGATATTATTAGACTTTAAAAATCGTAAGAATCTTCGAATAAAATAAATCTTTAATATTAAATAAATTAATGCAATTTAAAGATATTTAAATAATTCAAATGTAGAAGTTGTATTACTTTGGGATGTTGGGTATAAACACTTTTTTGGAAAATACTAAATAAAAAATTTCCTTAAAGAGGTTTGCAAAATTGAACAAAATTTTAATGTGTTCATTATTGTGTATAATAGTATATTTTTTGAGGATATTAAATCTTCTAATAATTACTACAAATGCCAACTGAATTAATATAAATTCCAAAAATGTTAATTTAAAATTTCTCAAAAACAATCCGTACCATTTTAATAAAAATTAACGCAATTCCTGCTACGTAAATGATTTACATTTTTTATTTTAAGTTTTGGTACTACATGTAATTTACTCGTAACTATTAAAAAAGTATGTTTAATTCATTACATTCTAGGCAATACGTTACAGCTTACTAACGTTCGCTAACATACAGTTCGTCTTATTAAAATCAACAAAAATAGGCTACGTTTATTAAAAAACCTTTTATAAGGGAGATCATGCGTAATAACGTTCTTGTTTTTATTATTTTTTTAATTTTTAACTTTTAAAAATTCTAGTAATATTTTTTCTCATTAAAATCTGCATTCTTAAAATTTTCACATTTCATATTTCCGCTAAGATTATCATAATTGATTTGACTGTTATTTTCTGTCCTCTTATCATTGTCATTTTAAGATATGTAGTTGACGCGTTTCGGAATACCTCCAGTAGTAGTGCTCAAAGTAGTTTTGAGAATGGAGTTAATTATGAAACAGGAAAATTACGAATGTTAGAGTCACAATACTAGGAAGGCAGAAAATAACACTCAAATCAATCTGCATTCTTATTTTTAAATCAATATGATTTAAAGTGATATGTGTTCAACTATATATAATTAACTAAAGATAAATAAAATAAAATCAGTCTGCTAGATGCAATCATCAATCTAGCTTTGAAGCATCTTAAATCTTCCTCCTTAAGAATATCGGTTGACCTTTAATTAATATTAGTAACAAGGACTATATATTGATCAAATATCGAGTTTTTTTTATAATTCATTTAACGAAAAGAATCTATTAAAATAGGTTAAAACGAAAAGTATTGCACACTCACACATATTCATGCACGAATAATAACAAAAACTATCGGAAGTACTTTTTCTAGAGTACTCCAAAACATTCTAGCAAACCCAAACATTTTTTTCCTAATTGAGACTATGACGAAAGTTTAATGTTTTCGAGATCTCAAAATTGATACTTTTATAATCTATAATTAATTGTTGGCTTAATAGTTAGTTACATATTATATTAAAGGAAAAGTTGTAATAGATAACACTTTAGAAATGAAAACGTGGTTAAAAGTGATAACAATAAAAAAATTATAAACTAAGTTAAATTTATTACCCCGGTTAAAATAAAACTGTAAATAGTTAAACGGTTTATAGTAGAGAGTTGAAAAGATTTCTTTTAACAAAAAAAAAAAAAAAAAACGGATAGGACAGACACAAAAATCTTTCAAGAGGAAACAAATACGTAAGCAGCAAACCAAACCACGCGCACCCTCGCTAAAATAATTGGCAATAGATCAGTAAAAGAGACTTACATCTCTCTCGTCACTTTACCTATTATTCTGGTTGGATTACAGTTGACACAAAGATGAAAAAGAATTGAAAATTAAATTCGATCTTTTCCTTTTCCTTTTCCTTCTTTACTCATCCCCTTTCTCATTTTACTTTTTTCTTTTTTTCACATCTCTACTATTCTTTCAATCGTTATTTCTTTTTACATATATATATATCTCTCTATATTCTTCCCTTATAAAAATGCATTACAAAAGAAAAAAAAACTTTACTTTTTTTTCCTTTATATCAAAAAGAAGGAAAGATATAAAAAGGAGTTAACATCAAACAAATATCGATCGACTTTGTTACTTAAAATAATGTTATAAAAAAGAAAAAAAAACACGTACGCACGCTTATGCACATACTACTCGACAATAAATATTATTATTACATAAAAAAAAAATTAAATACTCTTTCGTTAAACAACATAAGGAATGAATAAAAAGAAAAAATTTATTTTAGTAGGAGAATATGAATGAAGTATTGCATGTTCATTACATAAGTTCCAATTTTAGTATATGTACTGCCGAAGCAAGTACGAATTCATTCATCTCATCCTCTGATGATATACCTTAACGGTGATTCCGGAGGTAAAAAAAAAAAAAAAAATTATTTGAAGTAGGTTATACAACACTGATAAATTGTAAAGAATCCTACAGAGATATAAAACATGTAATCGATTACGTTAACTGATAACTCAAATTTATAACTTCAATTCCATTTACAGTTACCACAAATTTATGCCACAAATAATAAAAAGCTTGAAGCATCCTCGAAATATTACTCGGTTATTAGATTTTGTAGACTATGACTGAACACATGTAAACCATTGACATGTGACCAAAAACTATTCGAACCATAAATCCGTCCATACATTTGTTCTCAATAAAACTATGATCAAATGATTTTTGTGATGAACCCAAACCACTGACGAATTCTTTATTCATTTTTATTTTGGGTCGCGACGTTATTTTAGCGTCAATAAAAATTTCGAAGTCTTTAGGCATACCTACTCTGTTATTAACATCAGTTAGAATGATATCATCTAAATTTATATTATCAGTATTTCGTATTCTCTGGTGGACATAAATACTATACTAACCTATTGTAAGGTTAAAGGTTAATTAATCTATTACCTACTACCGGCCTCCGTGGCGTGAGTGGTAGCATCTCGACCTTTTATCCGGGGATCCCGGGTTCGAATCCCTGTCAGTCATGGCATTTTCACACACTACAAATCATTCACTTCATCCTCTGAAGCAATACCTAACAATAGTCCCATAAGTAAAAAAATCCTATTACCTATGGTTAGCAATGAACCTAATTAATCTTTCATCTAAAATTATAACTGCGTATATAAACAAATATATACACAAATAGATGTGATGTTAAGGTTTCAGTGTGGATATTTCTATAAAATAAACAACTGTTATGCAAAAAAATGGGAAGAAATATGTTATTAAAAATGGAACAAATGTATTATAATTATGGAAAAAATCCCAGTTGGATACCTTGTACTACACAAGTGTCATGAAGAATGATTTAGGTAAAGCGTTAAGATTTATTTCTTGACATCCGTTTTATAAGATAAACATTTTTAAGATTAAGCTTTACCACTTTGCATGGCTAATAAAGAATTTTTTTTAACTACATAAAATGTGGTAGCCAACTCTGATTATCTTAATACTAAAAGAATACTTTAATTTAACAATGAATGTTGGTGTTTGAATTCTTTGCTGTTTGCATGTATTTAAAGAATTAAAATTTCACTACACAAAATTCATAAATATGAACTTTAAACTATGCTACTAATAAACACATTTTCCTTTTCGTATTTTAAACTATTCATTTTTACTCTACAACACTAAATAGATACTGTTTATTTTTTTAGCATTAATTCTCTAAGTTTGATTAAGTGATGATGATTTTCATGTATTGCACTTTATAATAAGTTGTATTCAGATAAATGAGATAAAAATAACAAAATAGTATAATTTGTTACGTCAAGTGACATTCAGTTTCGAATAAAATCAAATAACGCTTCCGTATAAGGTGAAACCTAATAACAAAGAAAATTACTTTATATATTAACAATTAAGAAATTTTTTTTCTTTGCCCATTCTTGATTAAGAAAAAATATTGTTGTTAACAAATATTAAAATTCCGAGATACTATTGCATCACATAAAATTAAATTTCAAGTTTTTACTTCTTTGTACGATGTAATGAATGAATCGTGATCGTGCGTATCTCGCATAACTCATAAACCATTAGCCGTAGAATGTTGCAATTTTGGATTTAGGATTGCTATAACATCTAGTTGTGCACCTCCCCTTTTTATTGCAATCGACTTTTTATTGCAAAAGTATAAAAAAAGCCCAAATCCAAAAAATTTGGATTTTTCATTTTTTTCTTAACTACAGTAATAAGCCCTGATTGAGAGTTATTCAACAATATATCATACGTGGAATTTATTTTCATTGGTTCCACAATTATAGCCAAATCAAATTTTAATCAATGAAATATTTGGATCTTACAAGGGGAAGGCACATCGGTACGAATCCGACTTCATATAGATATTTTTTTTTTTAATTTAAATATATTGATTTATTAATAATTATTAACCCCTGATTGTAAACAAATTTTTTTACAATCACAGTCAAATGTTTAACAAAAAATTATCCGAATTAGTATTTATTAATTCTTCATAAAAGAGAAACATTAACAGATCATTAGTAAGGTTGTCCTTATTTTTATCTCTTGGGATTATATTTTTCTAAATGATTTCTAAGTACTTACATAAGTAGAATCATCTGAATGATTTAGTTTTCTTTGGAGGCGAGTTTCAGGAAATATTATTTCATTGAGGAGGAGAATGAATGTCTTTGGTTTTTTTTTACCCGTCTTTATTTAGCTTGCTTCCGTTTCATGTCTGTTTCTACGTTCAAAACCTTTTGTAACTTAAACTTATTTACTGACTTGCTAACAAGCTCAGATTTTCCACGTAATTCGTGCTTGATGATAATGCAACATGGTGAAAAAAATTCCATGGAAATTTTTTTTTTATATAAACTTTTCTAAATTATTTACTTGTAAAAAGATATCAGTCATCTGATTAATGCTCTTTCTATTTTAAACGAAAATATCTCTGTAATTGGTGATAAACATTTCTTTTCCCTCCTATTCTGTACTAAGAATAAATAGTTTTAAAGTTTACGTTTTATTGTAGTGAGGTCATAAGTATTAACCTACCGATTTGGTCTAGTGGTGAACTTTTCATCGCAAGTCAGCTGATTTTGAAATTGAGAGTTCTAAGGTTTAAATCCTATAAAGGTAGTTACTTTTATATGGATTGGATTTGAATACTAGATTGCTTTTTTTGGTGGTTGAGTTTCAATTAACCACCCATCTCAGGAATGGTGTTGACCTGAAATTGTACAAGACTACACTTTTTTAACTTTCTTTTTTTTAATTATTAAATATATTAGGTTTTATTGAAGTGAGGTCATAAGTGGAAGAGTTCGTTAAATAGTACGGAATGATTAAGAGATGCGTCGTTGCGTCGTTCCGAGGCAAGAGCTAATACCGTCAAACTCATTGAATAAACGGTTTAACGTAATCAACGTGTATATATAGTCTCTTTAATATATATTACTACATCCATTTTCAACTTGACTGGGCTGACCTCCATGAAATTAGTTTGTTTATGTAATGATGGAACTACGAAAAAATGAAATATAATGAATTATTAGAGTATCTAAGGGCGAATTTCCAAGATAAATATATCATTTTTTTTTTTAAATAGATATTTTATTTATAATGTAATACCAATAACAAGGAAATCATTAAATATATACAAAGATTATTACCTGTAATTTCAGTTGACATAAATCAATAGTATGACCATCATTTATACGTTGAGGTAATAACGTGCGTTGTAGTAAATTTCATGAAGTATAAGTAATTTTAATTATCTATTTACGTATAGATTAAATAGGTTTTGATGTACCTACTGTAACGAAATAAAAAGTAAATCCTACAATAATGGTATTAAATAATGGAAAAAAAAAGTTAATTAAGGTAATTTTTAAGATAATGTTATTAAAATCTGTAAATCGAAATAACGAGACCAATGTTTAAAGATAGTTTTCGTACATAAATAACTTAACACCCTAATGGTAAGTTTCATATAACATGATCTCCCTCTTCGCCACCCTTTCAGAAAGCGAAATGTTTACAGTCCTCATTCGTTTTATTGGAACCACACAAGACTATTTTTAGTAAAACTCTGATTTAATGGTTTTATTTTAAATAATCGATTATCCTGATAACATCTTTATAATGGATTTCTTCCATATAACAATAACTTACGTGAATTTGATTCAGAATATATATCAGCTCTAAGTTCTAGTTACATATATTTACATTTTCTAATATTACTAAAGTATGGAAATTAATTAAATAAGAAAATTAAACTGAATTATTATTATTATAAATATGGAAAAGTTATATCTTTGAAGATAATAAATATAAAACATCGAGGCAATTTTTTTATTGTTCAGTTGATTTTCTATTAAATTATCAAATTAGTTAATATTTAATTTCATCTCATTATTGAGATTTATTTTAAAAAATTATGATAAACAAAACAAAAGTTATTACTTTTGACTAATTTTTAAACTAGTTTAGTTTTTTAAAAATTTAAGAATACAAATTTAAAATACTTAATACGCAACTTACTTTATTATTTTTTTTGTTCAGTTTTGATATTTATAATCCAAGAGCTTCTCGGTTTTCAAAAATTTAAAGTTAGATACTTTTGTACAAACCAGTGACATAAAAAATTAGTTTTTATTTTGTAAGAAGTAGTTTCAGTAAAAATGTATCTAACAGTTAATTTTTATAACAAATAAATTTCCCAAGTTTCTGAAGGAATCGAGATTAGTATTCCTGCCTAAACATGGAGACGACAGATCGGCACAAGAATACCGTCCATTGTGCTTAATCAATAATATTGGTAAAGTGGTGGAAAGAATGTTAGCAGTTAGAATCTTAGACGTATTGGGCGAATCAGGTGGACTGCACGACAATCAATTTGGTTTTCGTCAAGGACGATTCACCAGGCAGTCAGTGTACAATGTTATCTGTTGGGGTCAGACAGGGCACCTGAAGAATAAGAAGGTTGCTGATAATGATTTTATTGGACGACAAATGCGCTTTTGGCTTGATGACGTATCAGGCGATTATATCCGCGTTGTATAATCGCGGGATCAGTGCATATCTCAGACGAAAGATAAAAGAATATTTGCAAGAAAAATGGGTGCATGAAGATACAGAGACCATGATAAATAGCTTCAAGTCTACTAGGGGATTTCCACAAGACTCCGTGCTCGTGTTCCCAGTACACTTGGAACTTAGTAGATAGATACGTGACCACAGTCATTCAAAAAAGGAAGAGACTGACAGGTTAAGAGGTCACTAGGGCTTGTTTAGGGCCTGCTAAAAAAAAACCGAAGAAAAGACCCGGACCAGCGGGGTGCGCTCTTGGGCGCTCCCTGCTAGAGTGAGCAGCAAGTTAAGATCGAGACCCGGCCGTCGAGGGCGGGAGCTGGGAACGGCATAGCTGGATCTGGTAACCCCGTCTTCGGTAGTTAGAGGTAAGGCAAGAAATAAAATATCCAGACCCGGTGGGCCGACTTGTCGTACAGGACTGACAACTGGTGGGTGTAGAGGCCCACTAGAGGCAAGCACACTTCCCCTGGGTTGAGAAATTCTTAATTGCAGGTGCGAGCCACGGCAGGAAGGGGAAAAAATATCACAATAGGGTAATGAAGGTAATGGATGCGAAAAAAGTTTTCAATACCCTTCACGTGTGATAATATCAAGTGAGTCGAAGTACACGATAGAGGGGATTATGAAAATACTATAATGCAGAAAGGTGGAAAATGAGGGTATAACAAGTTTAGGAAATATTGGCTAAATTCCCTACCTAACCGTACACTAGTAAGCATAACTATCTCAACAATACGTCACTGCCTTCTACCATTCAGATTGGCTTCTTTCTTGGAGTACATGAATCTTTGCGGTGTCACGAAAATGAAGGTGATGAACTATTTGAACGCATTCCGCAATGTCACCAGAGTTGAAACCTGGATTTCTTATTCAAACTTCTAGAAAAAGCAGGTGTTAATGCAATGGGTGCATTTATCATCTAGATCGAAGTTCAGACAAGAATTTTTCGGTAAAGATGCATATAACTACTGGTTTTAGGACATCCCAACCCCCGTAGCGGAAGACACCCACCAAGTGGCGATATCCGGCCGCCCCACTACCCCTCCCGTTCCTAGCCCAAAGGGCTTTACCGGGAGTCGTCTGAAAGACCTTCGAACTGATTACATGTCTCAGTC
>JAAAKQ030186264.1:0-12160 GCA_010016005.3 Zanna intricata | reverse complement strand
GTTGTTGATTACCTAAAATTTTGTTGTTCCCTGGCCAGTTCAATGTGGAACCAGCCCGCTGAAGCAGCAGGCCTGGCCGGCCCGTCGAGGGAGCTGCTGGATGCAGACGCTACCATTTCACTCCAGCTCGCCAGGCTTCCGTCACCATGGCCAGCAGATGCAGTTGCAAGAGCCAGCCCAGCATGCGATCGCTCGGGGAGAACTGCCTCAGTTGGGCCGACGAATGATGACCGACACCTACCTGATACTGCAGGGCTCTGGGGGTCTTCACTACCATGCTGTAGTAAGAACCCAGCTGCCACTGAGGAAAAGCCCGGTCGGATTTCAATGGGTGAGCCGCAACTCCCCAACTGCAGCCGAGTCGACTTTGCCGGAGACCATCTCCCAGATCCAACAGCTCTTCTCAGAACTAACGACAAAAACGGCCCTTTTCAGGGCCACCAAAAGACCCTTGTGCCTTAAGGTTTCACATGCCATCGAAGTCATTCGGCGACAATATATACAACGAATCTTCAATTGTAACCTGTCTGAAAAATCTTTGTGTATTTTTAACTAACATCTGTTATCAGTTAACGATTACTTCTGTAAAAATATGGATAGGTCCTACTTTAAACTTTTGGATGAGAATATCAATTAAATCATAACTAGTTTATATAAAGTATTGGGTGGTATCAGGTCATAAAGGGTGGATAATCATAAATAAAAAATATATGTATTATGAAATACAACAATATTCATTAATGATTTAGTAGTATAAAAGATATAAATAGAATTAGGTACAGTAAAAAAGAGCACAAAATGAAAAAGATGTCCGATATATAAGTACTCTTGAATGAATTAATTTATAAAATAGTGAGAATTTTTTTTAAAATGGAAAAACTATTTACATTTTTTTTTTTTTTAATATAAAATGAAGCATTAAGGAAGAAAAAAAGCAACAATACAAGAGAATTAAGTAACTTTTAAAATCTATTAAAATAAATACCTCCACTTGCCAAGGAGGCATAAAATCTGCAGACTGTCGAACCCTTTCGAAAGCCTTCTGCAATTCAGGACTTATAATGTTATTATCTTGTATACTTAAAATCTGCCCAATTTTCAATGCAGCACCTTATAAACAAAAAATATAATTGTAAATCTATAGACTAAACTGAAATAACTCATTTAATTATGAATATTGACGACAATAATAATTATTATATGAGATTTTGAGAGTAGTTTTTTCTGATATATTTTTCTTGTTTATATATTTTCTGAATAATTAATCAATGAAATTATTCTTACAATCATTTTTATTTACAATGTTCTTAAAATATTTGACTTCTTTATTCATTTTATTATCATTTTTATTATGAATTTTTAATTACGCATCACTGTAAAATAATAAGTTATTATCAACAATAAAAATTAAAACACTTACGGTTTTAATATTTTTTACACGACTCTCCAAAAAGGAAAGTAGTGTATTTAGGGCAGTGATCCTCAACCTGTAGGGTGCAAGCATATCGAAAAGAAAATATTATTAAAAAAAATGTATTAATCTAATGAAAAGAAAGCAAAACAAAATATAATCTGACAATAAATAATAAAATACACTTTTACACTAATATAATACACTTACAAATAGCATTGTAACAGTACTGAAAATCTATTTAATTATTAACTTATCAATACTAAAGTAAATCAAATTTAATAACTATTAGTGACTCTACCATTGTTTACAAAGGGAGCAAACAAAACTAGTAAAGATGTGAATGATATTTTTTATATTATCATTTTAATTTACGGTTGCACGATAAGTCATTTATAATTGTTTTTGTAATTTTTAAGTTATTGAGGTCTTTTATTTCAGTATAATTATTGTCTATACAATTATTTTTACAAATGATGACAGGTGTTGTTTTATTAGAATATGTTATGATATCATGTTTTGATGTGTATGTACTTGTAGGTATATTTGTGATTTTTCTTACTGCACATAGATATCATATATTTGAACTTTTGTGTTATAGTACTTGCAACTTCATTTATTATTATGTTTTTATCTTGTTCTTTTATTTTATGTATATTCATTTTAGTGTCAACAATGGTATGTTTGATATGATTATTATTAAAATTTAAAAAAATTCCCTTCTTAATTTCAGTAAAGTTAAATTTAAAAGGACCTTATCATAATCCTTTTTATTATTATTCAATTTGTTTTTGTTACTGTTTATTATAATTTTCTTATTACATATATTATAATTAATATATTATATTATATATATATATATATATACATAATACATATTCGAATATATACATAATATTATAATTAATACGTAATAATTATAATGTATATTATAATTTTCTTAGTTCTGTTACTTATAATTTTCTTATTATAATATTCTTATATTTTTCTTTATTATAAATTTTCTTATTTCTTATTACGGTATATTCATATTTTCCGTTTTAATTATTAAATTGAATATTTTCAAGAATATAACTAAAAATAGTATTTTCTATCAAATTTAAAATCCTTATACAAAAGAATCGGATAAAAATAGTTTAATAAAAACAAATCCATTAGTTAAGGTAAACTCCATAGAGAAAGTTTTAAACAGTAATTGCTGAAGAAATTTAAACAGACGATTTGATTCCTACAAACCAGGAACATGCTGTATGAAAAGATGCTGAAGAAATTGGTTATGCTACGACGGTATCAAGTAAAATATCTATAATCTTAGATGCAGGGAAACCGTACCCAAAGTGGACTCCTTATCGATTGACACCCGACTTAAAAGAGAAGAAAGCAAAAAGAAGACTGCTGATTTGGATCTATTAATGGCACTTGAAGCCCGTAGATCATTTTTTTTATGACTTTCATTTTCAAAATTCATTTGACATTTTCCTGGGTCATTTCAGCAGCAAAGAGTTCTAGTAGCACCTATGTAAACCTACCGAACAAGAATCAGTCCATTAAGTATCAGTGCTCAAACTTTTGTTGACCAAAGAAATTTAAAGGTCGACCTTGCAAAGAATAAAAAAGTTCATCTTGGACTTTTGCAAGTAGGAATGTAAAAAATGCAAAGAGGAATGTAATCTCTTATGATAAACTTTATTTTGATATTCTACCAATCTTTTAATTTGGACTAAGAGTATTCACTGAATTAAATAATTAATTAAATAATTAATTACATCAAAAAGTAAATATATATCCTCATGAATGTATTTTTTTTCATAATACCTTTCTTACATTTCATAAGTACAAAAACAAACACGTACCTCTTACTTCACACAGAGTTTTAACAATGCGTTCGGCATTGGCTGGAGTTAAGAAAACACTGTCTAATGTAGTCGGTGTTCCTTTAGGAGAGTCTTTTAATCCAAGAGAACGAAGAGTAAACTCAGTGACTGTACCGACACCAAGACCTGCTGCGAGGGATCCGAATGAAAACATCCTACCTAATCTAGAAGATGGCACCGAACGCTGTTTTGCAGATTCACTTAACTGTGCAAGAAATACAAAACATATGTATAATTATTTTAATAAAATAATTGTTGGCTTCTTTCAACAAGTCAGAAAAATATGTCACACATCAAATGACTCACTAGCAACCATCTCTGCAGCTTTTACAGAAAAACCAAATATACACAGTGGGCAGTAGCCTCTAAATTTCCTAAAAGAAACTTCTATATTATACTTAAAGTTTTAAAAGAAAAAAAAAAATCCAAAATAAAATTTTAACAGACAATTTTAGGATTTACTGAAATTTATAATTTACAATTATAAATTATTGTAATACATTCTGATCATAAAAAAGTAGTATAGATTTAATTTTAATATTAAAAATTATAATATTTTATCACTTACAACTGGTTTTTTTTTAGGAGCTTTTCTTGCAACAGGTTTAGGTGGAACTGGTTTTTCATCAGTTCCTGTCTCTATTTGACTTGAACACAGCTTGGATTTTTCATTTGTGGAATCAGACAAATTTTTACTATGATCAATTGTAGTAGTAGTAGTAGCACCTGAAGATGTGACTTGGCTAGTTGAAGACGAAACAGCTGTGTCGCCAGAAGATGAAACTGCTGTATTACTAGTTAAAGATTGAATTTTTGATTCTTCAATAGTGTCGGTTGGTAAATCAATCTTTTTTTCTTGCGATAAATTTAAACTTTTTATTAAATTAAGCGTTTTCTTGTTTACTAATGAATGTAATTGTATCTGTCTGACCTCTTCGTCAACAAAACCATCATTGACATTCATTTTTGACTGCACTGTACCACCAGAAATCAATTTTGCTTTCGTAAGATTATTTTCATTACTTTTATTTAGAAATGAATTGTTAGTTACTTTAGCATTTTTTTCACTTTCTTTTGTATTACTAAATGATAAATTGTCTTTTAATGGAAATTTCAATAAATTTTCAACATCTTCATAAATGGTTTCTCTTTCAAAACGAAAATCTGAATCCTCTTTTCCAAAAGCTAAACCTGTAACAAGATAAAAAACAAACTCCATTTTAATTGTTAAAATTAATATTCTTTTTAAAGAAAAGTATTTTTATCTTTAATCTTGTGCCTCGGAGAAATTTTTAACGCGCTTAAGACAAAGCTATGTTACATAAGCTTTTTTTTTTTTTTACAGAAAAACTAATATCAATTTTCCATTGTAAAACTGCCAGAAACACAGTTTTACAACAACCGTAGGAAACAAGTTTAATGAATATCTTAAAAAATGATTTTTTTTTTAATTTTAAAATAATATATATCATTTTATAATATACATATTATATTATATTTTCAAATATTCATTGAACCCCAAACGTAAGGAACTAGGATTCAAAAATAACTACATTTCTTATAAATTTAGAAAATTAAATTTCGGCTAAAAATTAGGATACTTTCAGCAAACGTTAGGTGATCGCTGTTAAAATGAAAAAAATTTATCTAATACAATTTACTCCAAAATATAGACAAGTTTTCATTGAAAAGACTGAATCTTTTGTTACAGCTTAATCTTTTATTACTTCTTACTCTTATAGAAATAGAAAATATATTGATTTCCTAACAAATTATAGGAATGTAAAAAGTTTTTTAAATAACAAGTATATAATAAAAATAAAAAAAAATGCAAATTGATCAGAAAGAAATGCATATTATAAGAATATAAAAGCTATTTAAAATCATAACTTCCATACATTTACTGTTATAGCACATAGGTGTTAATAACCGTCATATTTTTGACCAGGAGTATGTATATTAATACAAAAATATTTCAGATTTATGAATACTTTAATAGAGGACAATTTTTTTTCAGGGATTATTTACTGAATTTTTATATAATTAAATAGTTAAGACAAATTAAACAAGTACATGAACATAAAATACATAAAAGTAACAATGAGACCTATTTTTAATTTTCAAAAAAACAAAAAAATGTTGTACAGATTGGAGAAGATGATAAAAGTCTGATTTTTTTAAAAGATGATTTTTATCCGATTTAATTCATCTTTGGGTCAATTGACTGCAACCAATTTCCTTTTCCTTGAGTTCTTCTTCATTTGCATAGTAAATATCACAACAGATCGGTATAATGCTCAAAGCGGCCAACTACAATAAACTGCTAGTATTAATCAAGTAAACATGTTAAATAAAGACAGAGACTGTATTAATGCTGATTTCAGTATTCAGGTAAAAAGATAGATTACCCTGATCACATGTAGTCAAATTTTGGGTTGATTGTCCATCTCCATTCCCTTTTCTTATTAATTTCTTCATAGACAAGCAGAGTGGGAGTTGGGTTACAAATACGGTATTATGTTGGTATCTTTTGTCAGCCAACAAAACAGCTGCCTCTTTAATGGACAGCTATAGGCCAGACGCTTTACCAGTCAGATACTTCTTGTTCCAAATCAGTCAGCAACTTAAACTGCAGACATTCCTTCAAACTTTTTCCATATTAAAGTCTTAGAACAATCTCTTTTTGGATGGTTCTACAGTTTATTACTTGATTTCTTTTAACAATATTGTCTATTGTGCAATGTGAATACCTCATCTATAAATCGGAGTAATTATCAATCTTTGAATTAGTTCTTTGAAATAATAATTTCTGAATTTATTTAATACCATAGCAGGTACTTGAGGTTCATGAAATCTTAAACAACGAGCACACTCTGCAACCGTATTCATCTCGATAATGACTAGTAGATTTGAACAAAACTAGATAGATTTACATATTACTGAGGGTGAGACATTAACTATCAGACTATGCAGAACTATAACTTGAAAATAAACTAAAATAAAATAAAAAATTTATCAACATTTGTTTTCTATATATATATATATGTTTCTAGGTTTTTTGTTTCCAATTTTCATACATTGTGTCTATTGATATTCTCACCAATGTGAGATGTACACTCATCACTAAACATTAGGTGATAAAACAAATACTCTTCTTCATCAACAGATTCCTGCACATCAACATGAAAATCTTTACATAAAACTTTATTATAATTACTAAAACTTTGTAATAATTTTAATTTATAAGGTGTTATTTCCAACTGTTTCTAAAAAATTGTTCACCGATTGTAGAACTTGCAATTCTACAATTAACTAATTCAGTAAATTTGCCTTGACTGTGTTGGTACGAAGTGCGAATACTATAGACTTGTTTACACAGACCCCCTGTGTTTTCTAACTGCTTTTTCCAGTCATTTACCATATTCTGTTTGAAAATTGCTGCATGATATTACGTTTATTTTGGCTAATTCAGGCACAAAAAATCTCTCTCCATACGAGTAGTGGTCATCTTGTCAGACTGATTATGCAATTATACAACATAATAATGAATACTAACATCAACAACAGTAATTGTACCGACTTAAAAACATTCCCTGTAAAACCATTTTAGTCGCTATATTTTCATATAAAAGATTTTATAAACTGGCAAAACTGTACTTCATCGGTAATTCTTCTATATATAGTTAATAATATTTTAGCTAACTCAAATCACACAACTAAGTCCTTCAATATAAATGAAGAAAGATGTACAACCCCCAGATTTTTATCTCTGTAGATTTCACAGTTTTCTAGTTAAAGACATGTTAATAAATTAAAAGATATAATTTTCAAACAGTTAAAAAAAAAAAAATTAATATTCGCTATAACATTTAGTATTTTGAATTTAAATCAGCAAATGTTTTCTAGTAATCAACAGAAACAATTATAATTATAAAGAAGTTAAAGTAAAAGACTGTGTTATTTAAAAATCAGTTACCTCCACGGAAAAATTCAAGCGAAATATTTATTTTTAGAAGGAAAGTATCAGGTACATTTTGTGAAGAAGTAACATCGATTATATCCCTACCTTGAGAATATTTAACATAAGCACGCAATCCTTCCAGAACCATCGAACTTCTCTGTAACGCTTCATTTGATAATTTATCTAACTGAAAAAATAAATACAGATATTTAACACTTTGTTTCCTAAACAATAGTTATTAATTTTTTAACACAAGTAATATCAGCCTTTATGTAAAACTGTCTTTAATGTAAATAAGTATACCATATCAGATAAAAAATATTAACATAAAAAAATAAAAATAAAAAAAAAACTAAAGTAAAGATGTAGACCAATATTTGCCAAATGTTTTCCAATCGGTTTCCTTTCCTAACTGTTCGTTTTCAAAATCAAGAAAAAATATCGACTGAGCCTTAATTTAACTAAGATTTTATTAAATAAATTGAATATACTATTAATTTAGTATAAATATGCAATTCCTTTATCCCTAAAAAGTTATTTTTTGTACAAATACATCTGTTCCACTCTTGGTATCCAAATCTATCCAGTTTCTTAATGGTCCTAGGAGATTGATAATGCCCACAATGGGAATCGCTATGTAGATCAGACAGGAGCAAATATATTTTGAGACTAAGTACAAACATAAGACCATAATCTAGGAGCATAATCTGAAAGTCAAATAAAAGTTTTTTAATCATCAATTAATAAACTTCATTTTTCAACATTTCTGGACAAAAATCTTGGGTTTTTTTTAACTGTAAAAAGTATTAATTATAAGATTAAAAATACTTTTCTATTAACTAGATGACACTACAGAATAATTCACATAATTATTACAAGAAATTTAAACTCTAACAAATATTGAAGAGCTCATTACAAAATTGGTCATGTTTGTGCATAGTAAACACCAAATGACCTCTGATTCTAACTATTGTCTGAAAATTTCAAATTTTTTTAATTTTTCCACTTTGCTGATTTCAACAATCTTTTTTTATAAATTTTGAATGTATATACAACTTTTTGGACCAACCACATCTTCTCAGTAGTTAAATTTAATATATTCATCAACATTCCTTTCAATCTTTGATGGTTACATGTAACCTCCAGGTATTAGTATGTGATTCAAGCTTGAAGCTCTTTTTAACAATATTTTTCATGTCTTTCCTCAGTACATTAAAAGAAAAGCATTTGTTTGTTTTCTGACAAATATATTCCAAAAACCCTCCGTTGTAGAAGTACTCTTCTATAGTTATTTTTACAGTCTGTTATGTTATTTATTTAATTTTATTTATTTTAATGTTAATTTATTTTTATAATTATATTACTATCAATATTGAAGTCATTTAACATTACCAAATTTCCCATTATTGCGCTTTTCAAAAAATCAACATGCACTTCATACAAGTAATAATTATAATAAATACTCATGTTGTGATTAATTTCTGTATTTCATGCTGTACAATTAATCACAGTTCTTTCAACTGGTTATACAGGAACTGAAATGTGGTGATAAAAGGAAATGCAATTCTGAAACTAATAACTCAAACACATGTTCCATGTTATATAACAAGAAACTATATTAATTCACCAAAGCTTTATCATATTGTATCCATTACAACAGGTGATTTCAATCAGAAAGTCAAAAAAAAAAAATTAATTAAAGTCAAATAAAGAATTAATTTGATCTACAACATACAAACACATTCGATTACAATTAAAACAGAAGAAAACTGAACTTCTGGCCATCTTATGTTATGTCTAATCTTATAAAAAATTAAAAATCAAAAGTAAAATAATTTACAAAGACGTGATTATAAATTTAGAAGTATTCTATTTTGTACTGACAAAAATGTAATGTAATTAAACATTAATGGGCAAAGTGCAGCAGAGTTCTGTTAAAAGAAAATTACCAAATTAAAAAATACAGACACAGACTAATACATTATTAAAGAATAATTATTATTTGTTACCTTAAGATTTGATGACTGGATAATAGCTTCATTGATTGTAGCTTGTATTGCTACATTTGCTGATGCCAAAGATGAATTCTTCCACAGATGATTCACTTCATTTTGTTGGGTTTTAACTAAAGCAGACAACACTTGTTGTGCTCCTCTTAAAACTCCCAATAGATCTGATGCCCGTTGTCGGTTCATTTTTTCTAATTTACCTGTACAGGTAATTTAGATTTAATTAGTAAAGAAGGAAAATCAAAAAAATACATTAATTCAATTAAAATATTAATAAAACAAATCACTGATTAAATTCAAATATACTGGTAATCATTAGTTTAAATCAAGCTTTCTTGTTATGAGGTATATATTCTCTCTAAAGTTCAACATTACATTAATTCTCTAAGAAAACTATTACAAAATTTAATAAATTAAAAATGGCAAAAATTTCTGAATATTAAATGCTTTGAATTAAAATAATTGATAAATATCTGATATCACAGATATCCAAACCTAACCTAAATTTCTTATTTCCCTAAATTAATTATAGTAACTTTATAACAAACCAATAATTAACATACTTTACATTACAACACACAAATAATTATTAACTACATTTATTCAACATCAATAAGTACATTAACAAATATGTTGTAAGAAAAAAGAATCATGCATTCTATTTTAACACTTCTGCTTCTTTAACAGAACTTAAAATTAATAGTACTACTTTAGTATCATCAAATGGAATAAAGAAAAATCTGTAACGTAAGTAAAAAATGCATGTTATATCAAACTAAAAATAAAATAGTATCATTATATGATAACTGTATAAAAACCTTACAATGACATCATTTCATAAGCTATTGGAATCATAAATTCCAATGCATTAATTATATCAATGATATCAGAAACACTGTAATCATGCAAATAACCAATCCCTAATCTCAATATTCTTTTTTATAGGAGACATAAAATGCCACAATTTTCCCTTATCTGGAGAACTTCAGATTTTCATAAAATATTGTGTGATAATATTAACAAAATCACTACCTTAAAATCATGATCTGTCCAGACTCTGTATTGATAAAAAAAAAAAACTTTTAAAAAAGAGCAAATTTTAAAAAAATTTCAACCTTGGCAATCATTTGTATTTGTATAATATAAATTGCACTGTACATATATAATAATGTATATTTTTATTTTTTAATAATCTATTAACTTTTCATAACAGTAAGAAGGGAAAACTGGTTTTTATGGATTATAAGTTAATTTTACACATTGTGCAACATCAAAAATAATAAAACAGATTAATCATTTCTAATAACACCAAAGTGAAATCAATATGTATGGAATATATACTTATGTATAATATTATATTATAATAAAGTACAGAGTAAATACAGAAAATCTGAAAAAAAGCATTTTTTTTTTCAATAAATTAACTAAATAAATACAAAGATTCAAGAACGTTAAAAGGAAATAAACTTTAATATTGAAAACGTTTGAATTAAACGCAAAATCAGAATTATATTGCAAGAAATTAAATTATCATTAAATAGTACAACTTAATTCTACTAAACTTTTAAGTTATTAACTTCCAAAAGTTCTACTGACAACTATGCTTCACATGCCACAAAGTATAAATAATTCTATTACACAGTTTACTACACAGCTAATTACATCTTATGATTTAAAATATACGCTAAACGACTATCCACACGTGAAATTCAATGATGACAAAATTTTGATCAAACCACCGGGCATACTATCATTAATGAACAGTTACAGTAGTTCGAACTCGAATCATCTGTTATATAATGAGCCAAAACAGCTGTTCGCGATGAAAATACATAGTAACCTACGCAAAATACGCTCATGACAAAAATAACATCCCCCACTGAAAAGAAAGAAAAATGCTTAAAATAGCAGCACATTTCACAAAAAGAAAAACCTTAATTATGTAACTAATTTATATATATCACGAGTATTTAACGTTCTCTTTGCTCAACAAGGTCGTTCTAACAGAAATCCAAGTATTAATATAACCCTTAGATGCTCTTAGCTTACTATAACGGAGCAAGATAAGATCTTATAAACACAAGAAATTCAACTGAACCTTTAAAATTATAAAACATAAATATTATGATTATAATAATATAGATTTTATTTCTGATTACATTCGAAACATACAAAGGGTCAAGAACATTCCCCACAGCATAAAAGTGGTTAATTATGTAATCGGATTTACAATAAGTTAAATACTTTCTTTCACTCCCCTTATCTGAATAATAATTTTAAAATTATAATAATTTACAATCAGAGACCTTGACCTACATCTAACTAAACTCAACTGAATTTCACATAAGTTATTTAATCCGTAAATAATATACACTTATGCAGAGTTGATTTACGGAATTTTTGGTGTGGGTACTGTGTTACTTACGAGGCACGTATTCGGGTGAATGGTTCCGACGAAAACATTTTTCCGACAAAAAAAGTCAGTTTAAATAACTTATTTCCAATTTAATCAAACTCGGAGTGAATCAATAATTGTAAACTATTATCAAAAGAAGGTTTTATAAAAAATGATACGCCGTCAATCGGTTTAAGGAAGTGTATTATACATATATTCAATGTTTAAAGTTTTAATCAACTTATATTGCATTATATCTTAAATTAACACACTTAATAAGTTTTAAGTTAGCTATCCTCCAACAAACAGTACATATTCATTATTTCCAAATCATTTTAACTGAATACAACTTAATATAACCATACAACTGAAAAGAAGAATTATCAAAATTTTTTGCAATTTCCACTACTTTCCAAAACAAAATTGAAGAATCAAAGACTAAAAGTGTGATTCACAATGGCCGATAAATGTTCTTACGTACAATAATTTAAATTGCAAAATGTTAGCTAG
>JAAAKQ030186253.1:0-12160 GCA_010016005.3 Zanna intricata | reverse complement strand
CTAAGCCTAATTTTTTTAATTTATGTGTAACTAAATATTTTTAAAAACTAAATACTACCACTGATTTGAAATATTATATAATAAGACTGTTATATAGTAGTTAATCAGATAAGTTCTCTTCTTCTGAAATGTAATGTAACTACTATTACACATAGTATTTAGGGTTAATATAACATATTTACTGACAAACCTTTGTTTGTTAGCCTTAGCCTTTGTTAGCTAAGTTTTAGTTTGAAATGTATTTTTAACTAGCAATTAATAATTTTGATTTTTTTTTTGCTAAAGTTGTGCCTTTATTGTAATTATAATTTTTACTTAAAATTTGTTTAATTTATTTAAATTTGTTGGATTATGAAGCACTTAATCTTTAAGTAATTTAATTGAATCTCTATATAATGAAATTTTAAATTTAAAACAAATTTTAAAACCTAATCAAAATTTAAAATGTTAGTGCAAAAACAGTCTGAATAATTAAGTGTTGCTTATTTGCTTTTTCTATGCTTGATTATCAAGTAAGGATCCATTAAAACATTTTTCTGTATCTCTTAGTATTATATAATTTTAATCTCAAATTCTCTTTTAATTGTTTAATTTTAATAAGTTTAATCTTTCAGTTCTCAAATAATTGAATGCAGATGTTTTGATAAAATATTAATCAGTATTGTTTTACTCAATGCATGTTTAATAATCGTTAAATTTAAAAATTATAAAGTAGTTTTATATCTTAATTATTCATTTAATAAATTAAATAAAATTTATTATATATTTTATTTAAATTAAATTGATGACTAGTATAGAATATTGAAAAGATATTTCTTACTGTAATTTTAATGTGAATTTTATTAATATGAATGTATAAAGTTTAATTTCAGTAAAATAATGCTTAAATGAATTATTTTATTTATATACATGTACAGAGTTTATATAATGGTGGTTTGGCTATACATTTTTGGATTCTACTTGTGAAACTAAACAAAAAATATTGTTAGGAAAACAAAAATTTATAATCCTTTGTTCTTCCCCTGTCTGCCATTTTGTTATTTTTGGTTAAAAATATCAAGTTTGGATTGATGAATCGCATTAATATTTTGCAAGCGTCTTTATCATAAAATTTTAGAATTAGCAAAAAATCAGGACTTAAATATCTTCACAAATTACAAATTAGTTGCTATGTTTAGTTTTCTCTATAGTTTTATCAAAATGTATGTTTTTCTGCCTTTTATTTTGAAGAAAATTACATTTTATTTTTTAAAAATCTGTTAAATAGTAGAGTCATCGGAGAAATTTGATGTTGTAATTTTGTGTCATAATTATTAGGCCTATTATTGTGAAAAAATAATTACATAATTTGACATTAATTTACAATACTATGATTGACAGTAAATAAAAACAGTGTTTAATCGAATTAGTTTTAAAGTGGACATGAAAACCCACAAAATTACATCAATTTCAGCCATAACTTGGCTATTTTTTAACAATTTAAAAAAAATAAAATGTCATTTTTTCAAAATAAAAGGCTTAATATTATTTTTGCAAATAATGTACATTTTGTAAAACTAATATTTTTGGAGACATAATGGATTGAAAAATAAACATGATTGCCATTTGGAATTTGTGAAGATATTAAAGTCCTGATTTTTTTTATAATTTTAAAGCTTTATTACCAAGGTGCTTGCCAAACATTAATGTGGGATTCATCTATCTGAACTTGAGGTATACATTTTTATATAAAAAACAAAATGGTGGATAGGGCGTGAATGAAGAGGAAATGGCATTTTTCCTAATGATAATTTTTGTTTGGTTATACAAGTAGAATCTGAAAGTATAGCCATCCCACCATGTCAGAAAGACTGCATGCATGCCTTTGCAAATAAAAAATTTTGTGTAAATAAATTTTTTAAATTCATTGGGAAACAATTTAATATTTTTGCTATATTTCTACATAGTTGAGTGAATTTTAACGGTTAGTTGATAACTATTGCCATAACTTTAGTGATTGTAAAGTACAGTTGTTTTATATTTTTTCAGACACAATCATTTTATATCTAGTAGTGGTTTGATTGCGGCAGTTCATGGTCGTCCAAATGTTTGTGATATTTTTGGTCTTCCTTTAGGATCTGATGTTACGCACAATTCACCAACAAGCGGACATTTATCTATTATCCTTAATTTATTGTCTTCTACTGTTACTCAGGTAAATTTTATTCTTTATAATAAAAATAAAGTGAGACTTCTAAATAACTACAGTATTAGGTTAGAAATGTCTGCTGTTTGAAGATGACAGTAGCATAGAGGGGACTGAAAAAAACATTTATTACTGTTCTAGTTTATTAAAAACTTTCATCTATATCATTTTATAATTTCTTTGCATTCCATAAATGAAAAATATTATGAATTAACTAGCTAATATGCAGTAGATTAGGGCGATAACTAATGTGAAGTACATTACTTCATTAATTTTGCTAGCGTTTGCTTCATTTATTTTTCTTGAATATTTTTTTTTTACTTGTTTTTGATTTTTGTATCTAAGAACTGTAATATTACGTCTCGAATTAAAATTCTTTTTACCATTTTCTTCCTGTATAAAAATAAACAAGTAATAAAAATGTCTGTTTTGTCAGATACTTATTTTATTATTTATAATAATTTTTTATTCTGTATGTATTAAAATAAATTTTGAAACAAACCACTTCTAAATGAGCAGGTGTGATTTAAACAATTTTACTATTTAATATATATTTTTCTGAAATCTTTTTTTAAGATTTGTAGTTTTCCTCTGTACTGTTAAATTATATTTTAAATCTTATAATATTAATAATTATAATAATAAATAATATAATATAGTTTATATTATAAATAACCTGTTATAGAATATTGAGATAAGACATACTATACCTTAATTTTATCATGAAGGTATGTTTGAGGGATCAGCATATATAAACTGAAATAGATATCAGCAACACTCGTATAATAAATTAATATGCAATTTTCATTTTAATATTGCAGTAATGTAACAAACATTACACCATGCGCATAGTTTACTTTAATATTTTTAATTTAATTAATACAGTCATGACGGGATGTGGGATCCTGCAAAAGTACTTAAATGATAAAATTAAGGTCTTATCTAAATATTCTGTACTGCTAGGTAATTTACATTAGTCTTTTTTTTTAAATTCTATTCATTTAAAATATCAGATTGAAATTTTGTTTATATTAAACAAATCTTTTTTATATAATTGCATTGTTTATATTTGATAAACAATCGGACAGTGTTTGGGAGAGATAGTGTTATAAAAACTGCAACAGATAGCAGCACTCGTATAATAATTGTGTAAGTTTAATTATTTTAGTATTTTTAAATTTAATTTTTATTATGCAGTTGAACTAAATTATTTAAATCATGTTTTAGAATGCAGGATCTTGTGAAAGTAATTTCATGGTAAAATTAAGATTAAGATATGTTATCACAAGATTTTTTACTACATGGTC
Source organism: Zanna intricata (assembly GCA_010016005.3). Classification (NCBI taxonomy): domain Eukaryota; kingdom Metazoa; phylum Arthropoda; class Insecta; order Hemiptera; family Fulgoridae; genus Zanna; species Zanna intricata. Next base: position 8,668 of record JAAAKQ030186253.1, on the reverse strand, counting down.
TATTTTAAGAAAATTTAAAATCTAATTTTAAAAAGTATAGTGGAATAATAGGAATCTTAAAAAAAATAATCTCATTAAATAATATATATATATAAATCATAACATGTTGACTACTAGTTAATATAACTTTAACATTAAATGAAATATAAACTATGGATATGACGTTTTAAATATTACATCATTCCATTTATATATATTATATTTCATTTATACATATTTTTTTTTTTTTACTATAAATATAATAATATAAACCATAATATTATATATTATGGTTTATAAAGTTAACTCTGATTCTAGATACCTATTGGTATCCAGCCATTTTATCATTAAAATTAACTTGCAAATGTTTTATTGTAAATGTTGCTATATACAATGTGTTGTACATTAGTTATCTTACTTAAATAATTCAACTTCATAAACAGATCAAGATTTAAATTTTTTTTATAATTCACATGAAATCAGTTCCAATGTTTAATATATGGTTTTGAAATTGTGTGAAGTATTTAAAAAACAAATAATCAATTATTTTAAGGTATTTATACTCTCTTGGCAACAGTTGTGTGCCAAATAATTTTCTACCTTCTACAGGTAAAGAATGCCGATATTTTTATCTGTTTTTAGAGGTCTTTATTTCTGAAGTTTTTGGAGTTTCATATTTTTGCAATTTTAACTCTGAATTAAATAACAGTTAAAATTCTGAGAAAAGTAGAAATTTACTGTACTTTCGGCAAGACCTCATCCTTAGAAATTACCTTTGAGTAACCACCAATGGAACACTTCATTTTTTAATAAATTTTTCAAAAAGAAAATTCCGTAGTAGTTATTCTACAGAGATTAATATGAAAATCTATTTTCTTAGAAATTGTTTTTTTATATGAAAAATTTGCATATGAATGATTCCCTTTTTCAGTAGTTTTGACAAAATTTCCTAAATATACTATTAATTAGAAGGTAATTTAGATTTAGATATTTATTAAAAATATAGAGTGATCATTTTTTAATAATTCAGCTAATGTTTGGTAGTATTGAAATATCGGTAAAAATGTATTTTCTTTGAAAAAATTAGAAATTTATAAAGATTGTTTGAACCGATTTTGAGAAATTGAATTTAAAAATTTTGTGAAATAGTTTTAATGATTGTTTCAAAAATGAAAAAATAATTGTCCTTATGCATTTGACTTTGTTTTGTTATTGTTTAATATTACATTAGGTTTGTTTTGTATTATTATTTTGTTATTGGTTTTTTTTTTAGGATATGTGTTCAGAATCTAAACATTTGTTATTGAAATGGACATGTGAATTACTCAGTCAGGCTAAAATGTTTCTCGGCACGCTTGCTACTACCCAAGAAATGGGATTGTTAGTAGATGCTTTATGTGCAGTTGCAGCATGTGTACAACCTTCAGTCACACTAATGGCGTGCTCTTGTCTTGAACATCTACTTTCATTGCCTACTCATCTACACTGGAAGGTTTGTATTTATTAGTTTTAACAGTTCCAAAATTATATTTGCATGATGTGTGATGTCATTTCTACTTGTTAGAGAATTGCTGAAAACTGTTAACACATTTGAACTTGCTCCTGGTTGGTGACAGCTCTTTTCATACGAGTGGTGGATAGTCTTTGAAAAGACAATGAACTCTTTCGTATAATTTGGTAATGTGATGATACCAAACAAATCTTTCTCTTAAAAAAGGTTCAAATTTAAACCTAATACCTAGTTTCCTTATTGAAATTTAACATTAATTGAACAGAAAATAGTATAATTTTTATGTATTTGACCTAGTTTGTTTTTGTGTGGAATGCAGCAGAGCATTCAACACAGATTTTATTACTAACAGAATTGTAATCAATTTCTGACCATAAAAAAATTTAGAATAGATTCTAACTTGTTCTACATTTTGTGTATCACTCATAATATTGGTAATAAATGCCCTCGAGGAGAATTTTTTTTTTTTGTAAAATATATAACAGCAGAAAAACAATTAAAAACAGTAAGTTTATGACCTTTTTTTTATGTATACAGATATGTTTTACCCATGATTTGTTTTACAAAAGCGTGCAGCAAATCAAAACATAACAATATGAAGATTTTAATTTAGTTTAGTACAATCCATCTGAGAAAAAACATATCTCTTTACTTTTAATATAAAAATAACTTAATTAAAATTTTAAAAAATTAGAAAATTCTAATAAAATGATATATTTCTATCGAGAAAGTCTGTTACTATTATATTTTAACATTTCATCAAGTAAAACAGAAAAAAATATTTCTTGAAGTGTATTTCTTCAATATCTGATAATCTTCTATCTGTTGAACAGAAGATTGTTCAACATTGACATCGTCATTGTCATAGTTTTCAAAATTTATCACAATATCATAATACTTTCGCATAAATTGTCAGCTTCCCATGCTTTTTTCTTCTTTAATTACATGTTAAATACAATTTCTTCAAGCATTTCCACACTTCTCTTAACGTTTCTCAACAACTACTACTCACACTAGTAGCCAAAGGTGAACTTTATAACTTGCATCAATTAATTTGCAACAACAGCATTATATCTAATTATGACGTCACTATTATAGTAACAAAATATATTCTGGTAATTTAGTATTACAAATATAATTAGTTATGCACAATATTTTGTTCTGGATGTATATGAAATACAATATTTATTTATTTATAAAGATAATTATTATTATTATATTTATTATAAATGTAATTTATTTAACATAAATATAAATATATAATATTTATTTCTTGAAGGTGTATATATTATATATATATTTCTTTTTTAAAGTACTTTAAACTAAGGTTTTGCTACAAACAGTAACAATGATGATGCAATACATATAAAATGAGTTATTTACAGACTATAATGTTGTTATGATATTCTTTGTGGTACAGTTATTTATAAAAATTAATTCTGAGTAGCATGTATGCACAAAAACTATTGTGCTATTGAGTTTTCTAGGCCTACAAAACTACAAAATAAAAATAGTAAATTAATACAAAAAAATACCTAAATAGATAAAATGTTAGTCATGTGAGTGAGGGTAATATTAAGTAGTTATTAAATTTATTACAAAAAAGAAAATTATGATTACTGCAAAGATAAAGTCCCAGTGAACTTAATATAATAAGCATAAAAATATTTTAATAAACTTAAAACGTTAATTTGTACTATATTTTATAAACTTAAAACATAAAATCATTTCGTAGAAAATAATTTATATAGTAGCTCAAATACAGTAGAATAAATAAATAATGTATGAAATAAATAAATAAAAAAATTAAATAAATAAAAAGTAGCAAAAATAAATGGATATGTAGAATAAACAATAATAAAAATAATATTGTAAGATTATTTTAAAATATAAATATTGTAACAGATAGATGATCATTTACATGATGTATTTTGGATTTTTTTTTAAATCAGTGACATCATATTTATATGTAATTTAAATCAATCTCATATGACGTGTCATGCCTTCAAAACAATCAGATGTTTAATGGAGTGTTTCAGGTGTTTTGAAAATTATTGAATCTAAAATGATTTCCAAGTTTTACAAGTACTATGTAGTGCCTCAGTTTGAAAGTACTACCATTAAAACTCCAAAAAAATTGTGTATTCTACTGCGTACATGTTTATTTAACAATTTGTGAACAATTTTGCACAAACTTTATGTTCTGGGCATATTTTACATATGATTGTAATATTTTGACATCACGCTTTAGCTGCACATAGCTTACAGCATCATCTCCATATGATGCTCTTGAAGATCCAAAATCAAATTTAGCTATTATTATAACTATTTAATTATGAGATACATTTTTGTTCTGACAACTAACCTCAAAAACAGTACAAACAAAATTCGTTGGAGGTCTACTTAATAGCCCGTCTAACAATAATTAGTTGGCGCCATTGAAACGCTTCATTGAAGTAAGAAAATAAACAAAAATCTAAATATAATATATAATGTTTTGCAAGACGTGATGTTGTGCACTCTAATTGGTATTTTATGTCATGTGATCAGTTGGCTTTATTTTTTATTTATTTCTTAGTATTAACTTATAATTTATCAATCATTCTTTTTTTCTATTTTAATTATCATTTGTCTGGAAAAATAAATTTTTTAAATTTCTAATAACACTTGTGTTGTAAAACAAAAAAGTCTTACAAAATTTTTAGGATATATTATAAAAAAGAAGCTGAGCACGGGCAGGGGGAAGTTCTACTGTCATACATGGTTGATTAATAAATTCATGGGTAACAAACTGATTATTCTATAAACCAACATAGCAAAATGTTGTGCTATGTTGGTTTATAGAATAATCAGTTTAATATATATTTGTCTTGTTCATTAAATCTCATTTGAATTAGTGACTTATTTTCGTTGTTATAACTGTTCAGAGATTTTCATATATTACTAAAAAAAAAATTGTTTAAATTACCGCATCAGTACTTAATTCAGATAAGTATTTTCTTATTTATATAGTGCTCTATATACCACAATTTTGAGTGTTGACTAATTAGTATTTTTCTTACAGAGTGATAAATTAACATCGATATTAGAAGTATGTGCAATGCAAATTAATTCAACTGATGCTGAAGTTAGTACTCGTTACTCATATTTATTGACAAAGTTACCATGGACACTTGTCATTCCAGGAATTTCACTTGCTGCAATGGTTCGTACAACTTGTTTTTTCCTTAGTTATATATTGGTAGCTTTTATATTGGATTTACCCCTAACATTTAGGATTTAGATGCATACTAAATGAAAATTTGTAAAAAATATTTTATCCTAGAAGCAGCAGTTGTAAAGATCTGTAAGTGTGGGTTATTTGTTAGATTATGCAGCTGCTTTTTTTCTTTAAATACATTAAGTAATTATAATATTAACATAAGTTAGTATTATTAATACATTTTAAAACCAGTACATAAGTATTTTATAGTGGGTAATATAGTATTTAGTTTGTTGGAATTGAAAGGATTATAGAAAATAAGAACTGCTTAAACAAAAAGTTTTCTTAACATCAAACTGAAGAGTAATAACAGAAAATATAAATAAGATTTACTTTTTAAGTAACATTTATAGGACATTTATCATGTGACTATTTCATCAAGTAGTCATAGATGTTATGGAAATAGAGAAAAATAAGGAAACCGATAAAAAGTCCAATTATGATTATTATCACTATAGATTGTTGTTTTTTGAAAATTACATTAGAAAGATTGCCTTTGATTAAATAAATGCATAGTTACAAGTATGTCTGGAAGTTGTCATTGACACCCTTCCCAGCCACAATTGATGAGGTTGCTTATGAACAATGAATGCTTGTTTGACTTCTTGAGAAGTCGTGATGAATGGCTATTTTTCTGCTATAGACATTGTTGTTATTTATAATTGTATATTTTTCATGTTATGTTCAATTAGGGTTCTCTAGTAATGATCAGTGTTATATTTTCTGTTTGTTTATGAAGCCTTAAAGATGAAAATTGGTTTCTCATTGGTCTTAGCAAATTATTCAGGACATCTGAACCTTCTCTACCAAACTGACCATGGCAGTACAGAAAGCAACTTGTGCTGTTTGTCTCTGATGTAAAGTTAGATCTCTTTGCACATTGAAAATAAAACTTTTCTACTCTCTTAAAATTCGAGAGTGCTGGTGTGTCAAGTATTGAGGACTATGTTCAATAGCTTCCCTCATTCTTTGCAGGTTTTCTGGTCTCTACACTGTTGTGCTCAATTCTTCATGTCTAACTTACTACCAACTTCTCCATATTTCTTCATTCAAGGCACTGTGATATTTTGAGACGTTTCATGACCATGTTGATCAATATTGAACTGTCATCTAAAGACGTGAGTACTTCAGACAGTCGCTTCAGTTTGTGTTGGCTACAAACTGGTGTTGAGTTGTTGCACACTGAGATTCCATTGTGATGGACTGTACAATGGCATCCTCTTTCTCTACTGTTTCCCTTTTCTCTTTCCTGCCAACCAATTGACAAGCTATCATACTGGCACGGTATTCAAATTTGAAATGTCTTAGTTGGCCCTGTACTTTGTGTGTAGTTAGGAGAGTTTTGCGATTGAGTATGCTAGTAAAAACCAATATCCATTGCACTTAAAAAAGTTTATTTTATATTATATTGGAATTTCTTAAATGAAAATCTTTATAGCACATTTAATATTATTATCTGTACATAAATTTCTGCTTTTTCCTGCACCTGAAATGCATTAAGAAGTTAGTCAAATTCACAATTAGTCAATGTTATCTTTGTGTAAATCTAAAAGTCTGAACTTACCTCTATCACTTTACATGCTTTCTGAACCTATCTGCTGCCTTCACTATCATTAAATCTATATTATTTGAATACAATTAACTTTTATTTAAAGATTCATTTTTTTACAAGAAAAAACAAAACTATTTATTAATTATGCAATCGTAATAATAATATTGATGATGATTATGATGGTGATGCAGTCTCAAAAACATGTATACACTAAGTGGTCAGTTTGTACCATCAAGTTACAATAACAGTTTTTAACATAAATTATTGGATAATAATACAGGTAAGTTATAGTAGTAGTAACTACCAATCTTCTTTAGAAACTCTAATAATCTCAAAATATTATAAAAATAAACAGCTGTCATATTTTTACAGTTTTATTTTGAACCATACCATATCTGTAGATAATAATTATTGCTACTAGTCTTGCATTAATATTAGTAATAGTATTAATAATATTAATATTAGTTACTAGAGTTACAGTATATCATGTGTTACATTAACATGTTATGATATAATGGTGTAGTATAATAGTATGATATAATAGTATAATATTAACATGTTGACTGCCATGTGAACTCAATTTTGGGTCACCCTCTACTCTGTGGATAGGCCACATTTACCAAAATTATCTATCCAAAAACTAAGAGGCTTCTTTTGCTAGCTCATTTCCCTAGAGTATAATTATTTTTTTATCATAAGTATTGTCAATTTTCTCATTTTTGTGACATTTTTAAATAGTATTTTGCACATTCTTAAAGTTAATTTTGCAGTTAAAGGGAGGACCTACTTTTGGTCACACAGCCTCAGTGACTTACCTATACGGAAGTCATGTGACTCAATTTTGAGTCGCAATGAAATATAGTATTATCAACTAGAAATAACATTTGCAAAAAAAAAAAAAGTGAGTTTATTGGAGTAAGTATATAAATAAAATATCTTTTTTGCATCAAAATTATGATTTTTTAAAATATTAATGCTCAAAAATTTGAGTGGAAATTTATTTATCATGGAAAAATAATACATTATTCTATATAATAGTAATATAAATTAATATAATAAAAAGTCTTACTGCATAATAAATAGGAAGGTTGTTAAGTCTTTGGCACTCAAATTAAATTTTGTGTTCTTTCATTTGTTCTTAAAACAGTTTTTACATATTCGTTCTTTACACTGATTACATTTCAGCTATAGTTTTTTTGTTTTCAAAGTGGCTTCTTTTTGACCTATATATATATATATATATATATATATAAAACCAGATTTTTGTAAAACAATTTGCACCTCTGATGCGTTGTCATTGTTGTTGGTGGTTGGACATTTGACAGTATTACTATCCAGCCAACTATTGAGAATATTTCCCCTAAAATCTGTAACAGATATTGCGGTTTTTAACTGATTTGTATAGCAACAAATTGTTGACAACAGCTGTGTTGAGCAGTAGGTCAAATTCAACCTTACGGTACAATTTTACATTCCGTCTAAGACCATTGAAATGATAAATTCTCATTTGGTCTGCCAAGTCTATGAAAGATTTGCTTTTATTATATTCTATTACTGCTTGAAGCTTTTGTAATATATTATTTCATTTTATGTATGTTATTATATTGTTTACATGTTTAGTAGATAAAATAAGCACTTCTCTTTAGTCTCTCCATTTTAACACCATTACATTTTTACAGTCATTGCTGCTACTGTTTCCCCTCTCCTTAACTGTTTGCTATGTTTGCATAACAGTAATGATATTTCTTTTTAAATTGCAATAAAAAAATTATATACAACATAAAAAAAAAACATTATAGCAAACTAAAACTGCGTTCAAAATATTGATATTTCACACAGTATATGAGATTCAGACTGATCAACAACACTGAATCCACTGCCAGAGGCCACAACATATTACATTTTATATAAAAATGTGAATGTGAACTATTGTACTGTCACATGGCCTCGTATTAAAGATATGCGTGTGCCCCAGCATTCATGTTGCCTGCAGAGACAAGTTGCTGTCAAGTGTGAACTGTTGAGTTACATAGCCTCAAGTTAATGTTTGTTCAAAAATAGTCACGGCCTGAGAAGATTTATCAGTAAAAAGTGTGTCAGTCAAACGTGTTAATAATTCATAACATTTAGTTCTTCATTTTTTAATTATTTTGATAATGAAATAGATTGAATCAAACTTATGTGATAAAAGTATTAAAAAATTTATATGATAAAAGTATTAAAAAATTGCTATTAATTTATTGGTAAATGATTTTTTATTTTATTTGGTATATTAATCATTTTGACTAAATATATTATTCTGAATTTAGCTAGCATATGAAACATTTTCATCCACAATTATCCTGGTTAATCAATATTTTTAGTG
>JAAAKQ030186241.1:0-29879 GCA_010016005.3 Zanna intricata | reverse complement strand
TCCTTAGTCTGACTCTCAACAGGTACCTCTCCGACATGGTTGCACCTTCAGTCCAGCTACTCTGTATCACTGAGTACGCAAGCCCCCCCACCATTGGCAAGGTCTCATGATTCGTAGAGGGAGGGTAAAGCAATAAAAACTTATAATATTTTTTGAAAGTATCTATTTATTTTATTAAAAAAAAAAAAAATCATGTATTATAATTGTTTATTCATTTAAATTTTTTAAATCATTTTTTATAGAAACATTTATTTACATTTCAAAGAAACGTTACACTATACATTTACTTACATTATTGATTACAGTATTCTTCAAGACTAAAAATTCAATGAGGAGGTTGTTGCTGCATTCTTTAAACAAATAAAGATATATCTGGTTCAGTTGAACTTGATTTTAAGCGGAAATCTGGTTTTCGGTTTATAACAAAATTTATTTCTTATTTCCACCACAGTCAAAAATCCAGTTTCACAAAGACGTGATAAAATACAGAATTAAAAGTAACATTTCTTTTCAGTACAGTGATGAACAATCATTTGGAATCTTTTCTCAATTCTCATAATTCTAATTTAGTAAATTCCATTTTCAAACACACATCATTAGATACTTCTACCAAAGATTCTGTTTTCTTATTAGTTAAGGTTCCAGGAATAATATGCATTATGAAAGAGTCTCATATCAAAAGCAGTTCAGAATAGCCTTCTTTAAAATTTTCTTCAAGAGTTCAATGAACATTAGGCAATGGTATTTTATATTATTGATGAGATTATCTTTCATTTCAATTTTGTGTACTATCATAAAACTTTTAAAATTTAGAAAATATTTAGGTTTTCATTTAAAACACTATTATTCAACGTTTGACATTTTTTTAATTATAAATGCCTTTATTCTGTAGTCCCCTAAAAATTTGTTGTTTCACTTTGCAAACTTAAATTTAAGTTATTAAAAATAACCTATAATATATTAGGCTGACAAACAGGCTTGTTTGTGGCCCACAGTTCATCTGTCAATTGGTCACACAGTTCAAAATTGGTATCCATTAGGAACACCTGCACACCTGAATGTAGCTCAGATAACCTCCTTAGCATTTTTCCTTTCTCATTTCTATGTGTATCATTAACTGAATGTGGTTACCAAATTTAAATTTTGGGCCAACATCCAAAATATTTTACGGAACGATGATTATATTATCAAATGTCATACTATTTCTTAAGACCATGCAGCTGTATTCAAATATTTGATTGTAACTATAATGTGTTTCTCTATTTATTCTTTCTGGCATGTGCCCCAGATGGCAATTTTATTGTTATTGTTTTTTATGTTAAATTTTAAATACTGTTTTTTATTGTATTTTTATTTTGCATTTAGTATATGACATAAGCATTTTGCATATGTTTATTTTTCAACATGTTTTAAAATTTTTAATAACTTCTTACAGTAGTAATATTGTGTCCAGGCTCTAATAAAGACTTTTTGTTTTACACCCAGAAAAAAAAAACTACAGAATGTGTTTAATTTGTTCAGGCATCTGTTTTACTGCTAAAGCTTTCTGTGGATGCTGCAATAAACGAGGGTAAAATTTTCTGTAACCATTTTACTTCAGGGCAACCCCTTCATATCTTCTTGTTGTAGTTTGAACACATCAGAAGAAAAGCTGATGGATGCACTGCTTCCAGTCCAGTCCAGTTTCAAGAAGTTAAACAGCTTTTTGAGTATTTTATCAGTGATAATTCATGTTGATACCTCACCAAAAAACAAATAATTCTCTTTAATTATACTTTGAAATACATACCATAAATTGTAAGTTGTTCATAGTTTCTTATAGCTGTGCTCTTATCAAATTGTATGTAAAAAAAAAAAATCACTATTTTTGACTTGAACAATTAAGTTCTCTTTAATGCTATGCTTTCAATTCTGCGGTGCATGGTATCATTTGTTAATGGTATCTATCTAGCTATTTAGCTGTTTAGTCAACCAACTTACAAGTCACTACATCTTTTACAGTCAGTAACAACAGCTTTTCACTGATTATCAGTTTTTCCCCACTTCGCTATTTTTAAGCTCACTAAGATAGATGCCTCAACTGGCTTTTGATATTGCCCCTTAAAGACTACATAACATTTTTTGTGCGTATTATCTCTGCCAATTTTGTTTGTAACCGTGACAGTAAACCCAGTATTAATATACTCAGCATCATACTTTCTTATAACTTTTTGTATTTTAAGGGGAACTCATACCATTCACCGTGGCCGCTAGGAAGGTGAAATTTTTACACAGAATATAAGGTATTTAGTTGGATTCTTACTAAGATTTTTCATTGAAAAATCTCAACAGATTTTGGGTAAAAAAATTATTTTTGAGAATTTTTTTTTCAGTTTTTTTTAATCAATTTTTGGCAAATATTATTTTTTTGCTGCACACTTACAATGTTATAAAAATCGCAAAAGGTACACCTACATGCTGTGTAAAAATGCCACCTTGCTAGCTGTAGTAGTTTTTGAGAAAAATATATCTTTATTTTAAAAAATTAAATTTATAGGATTATTAAAAATAAAAAAAAAAAAACTGTGACAACTAAATGTTGTTAGTGCATTCCTGTTCCATATTGAGGATCATCTGGATCATGTTCTTCTATTTTAAGCCTTTTCTTACATGCATTTGTTTAATTTCCTCTTGAAAGTAACTTTCAAACTTCCTTTTCTGCTTTCAAACTTTTTTTTCTGCTTCCCTTTGTGTATCAAATCGTTCAAAGCCGTACAGTCTGTTCCAACTGTTAATTCCAGTTTTTCTATCACTTTCACCTTTCCTGCATTTCCATCATTGAAAGATAACACACAGTCATAAACAACTAATTCTAGTGTATTTCGTCCAACAAATATTGATTTTGGCACCCTTGACCTTACATCAGAATTAAAACACTCATTTGGATTTTGTGTCTTCCCACGTAAAAACTTACTTCGAAGTTCATCTTGCAACAATTGTCTTATAATTGGCTTTATTGCATCCATGAAAGCTAAAGGTATTACATTATTGTGAGTCTAAGGAACTCCATTCACCAAACCTTTATTAAACTTGCACCACAAATTTTCACCTTGCGGGCACAGAAAGTGTTGCGGTTTGTCATCGATCGATCTTTTGTGAAAATATATTGCCACATGTCTTTCCACATATTGTTTATATTATCTATGTTTCTGCAGATGACCACACCATAATATTTTTATAAGTTGTCAATAGCTTTGTTTGCCAGCCTCCGAAGCACGAGTGGTAGTGTATCAGCCATTCATCTGGAGGTCCCGGGTTCGAATCCTGGTCAGGCATGGCATTTTCACACACACTACACATCATTCATATTCATCCTTTGATGCAATACCTAATGGTGGTTCTGGAGGTTAAAAAATAAAATAAATAAGAATAAAAAATAACTTTGTCTGAAAGCCTACCCTTATCACAGATCTTTTTTTTTTTTCCATCTGATAAAATTTTTCCTTTAAATTCTTCTTGCAGCACAAAGGCGAGTATTCATGCACTTTGTAATATTTGCTATGCATTCTAGCCTTTTTTTATTTCTTGTGCTATAAAAGGAGCAATCCCAGTAAGACTTTTCAATATCTATAACCATCTCCTAAATATTTAGTGTAGCAAAATTGTGGAGCTGATTATCACCGAATATATCAAACAAGGGAAGCAAATGTACCCATCTTCAGTAAGATAACTACGACCAACTTCGCATAACTGCTAGAGTAAACTACAGCAATCCTTTTCCATTGGTCTTAAAAAACTTGTTTATACATGGGATGACAAGATGCTACATTGCACTGTAACATGAAAGAACCCATTCATCGGTATTGTGTGTTCATTCTTGCTTGACAAATGACAGATGTTTTTGTGGTGCACAAATAATTATTAATATAATGAATTAATAATAACTTTCATTAATAAAATTAAATAATTAAATTAAATAACTTTCATTAATATGACACAATAATGACTTTGTTGTAGTGCACAAATAATTTCCTCAAATTATGGGAAAAGGAAATGCGTGATGAAATACTTTTATATTACAAAATATCAATAAATGTTTCAAAATTGCTTTTCCACTGTATTAATAGTGATAAATATCTGCTGTACAAAAATTTTATATTATAATTATAAAACAAGATTTTTGTATCTTTTGAATTATAACAGTCCTTTGGTATTGTGAGTCTGCATATCACCGTGAGATGATCTAAATGATTCATACTATGAGGACTAAACATTGATCTGACAGTCCATTTTTATACCATGAAAATTCCTTCTGACATTTTGAGAGAACCTCAAGAATTAATATAACTTCAGTCAGGAATATATCTAAACATAATAGATAAAATAATGATCACAAGAGTAACATTTTATTAAAGGGCATTTTAAAGCAAAAGGATACAGTTTAATTTTGTCACAAATGAAAACAATTTGATAATAACAAAAGAATTTGTCACTGATAAAATGCCCACAAATTTAATTTTATGGCCAGTAGAAAATTATTATTATTAATGTTACTTAGTAAATCTACGTATAATGCATAATACAATGATTTTATGCATATTTAAAGTTACAATCGATCCGGTGAATAATTTTTGTACTGCAAAAAGTGTTTTTAGCTTGCTTAAAAATTTTATAAGTTTTAATTCTTTATTTATTTATTTAAAGATAAAAATTCAATAGTATACAAGTCATCTTAGAGAAAAAACTGATGAACAGCACTCAGTTCATAAAATACAAGCCCAAACAAAAATATCTACAAGTAATCAAGTTGATTTCTGTAATATAGGATTTTGAGATTGCACAAAAGGTAACTTTAAAACATTCATCACATTTTTAAAAACATAACACCTATTTACATATTAATTCCATTGTAATTAGAAAATGTTTTAGAGAGTTTTACAAATTTACAGTTCAATAGTACGTGATTCTGTCATAAATAATTTATAACATTAAATTAAAAAATTCACACGGAATTTGAAAAAAAAAACCAGAAGTCACAGTAGATTTTATTATTGTCAGTTTATGAGATATTAATGATTTTAAACATAAGCTCATCTTTCTTAAGGTTTCTCACAACTTTAATTATTTTGTGTTATATGATTTCTTGAGGTATAATATTTTGAATTTTTACTTCCTTTTATGAAATAAAGGAAGTATTGTGATGGTGAAAAATTTCAGTTTTCAGATTTCAATAAAAGTATCAATTTTTACAATCCTGAATCCATTTTTACTAGTTTTGGTGTGACATCTGTGTGTATGTACATATATATGTATCTCGCATAACTCAAACACAATTAGCCATTGAATGTTGAAATTTTGGATTTAGGACTGTTGTAACATCTAGTTGTGCACTCCACTTTTGATTGCAATCAACTGAACAAAAAGTGTCCAAAAATCCCAAATTCTAAAAAAAAAATTGGATTTTGGGCTTTTTTTTAACTGCAGTAATAAAACCTCACTGAGAGCTTTTCAGTGATACATCATATGAACTTATTTTCATTGGTTTCAGAGTTATAGCCAAATCAAATTTTAATCAATGAAATATTTTGATCTTATAAGGGAAGGACACATCGGTTCGAATCAGATTTCATCTCCTTTTTTTAACTTTATTTATTAAAAATTATTAAACTCTGATTGTAAAAAGATGTTTACGATAAATAATAATTCAATAATAACAATAAAAAAATATATATATGAAAAAATATCAGAAGTTATTAATGAAATAAAACTTTATTTACTTTTCATTTTAAAAAATATGTGTATATGAGATTTAATAGGCTACAAGGAAGTCATGTAATGTCCACACAGATATTTTTATTTCATATTGGTAGTTGGTAGTTTATTGAATGGTAGCTAAAATGTCTAAATGTAAATGTAATGTGTAAACGTAATGGTCTAAATGTAAAATCTGTGTTAATTAATTAGAATTATTGTTTCTGTTACATTCTTATGTTACGTTCTTGTATGTATCAAATATTTTATGATATATTACATTCTTGTATGCATCAAATATTTTATGATATATTACGTTCTTGTATGTATCAAATATTATATGATATATGATGTTTTTACTGTTACATTCTATGCATTGCAAACGTTGAAGATAGACGACACTGACATGGTCGGTTCGTTCTTGATATTCGATTTGAGTCATATACAACTACAGTAGAGAGACTGGCAGAAGGCTGTACAATTCCAGATGCTCGGTCAGTAGCTTGTAGTACTTCATACAAGTCAGTCGCAACAAATCACTCATAAGTAAAACATTCATAATTCGTTGTAAGTCTTCATACAAGTTCATTATTCATAAGTTTAATTACAATACAAGAAAATTATATTACTCAAGATTATACTATGTTATACTATTATACCTTCAACCTCATTAACGCATATACTAGAATTTATGACAATAAATAATCGTTTAACCAAGAAATGGTACTTATTTATTTAACCGACTACTTCACATCAGCTACTATACATAATAAATACATGTTAGTCCTCCATGCATACATAAACGTCTATCTACAACTGTTCTACAACCTTACATACTTTTTGGTGTTATATTAAACATTGAAGCAGTTACAATTCTTTACAGTTTCCAATTGTAAAATTCTGTCCAAAAATTTCATGGGTCACATCAAAACTATGAAATAAATAAATATTAGATGTTTACTTTTTTGCCAGTAACATAAGAAAAATGATGGTAACTGTAAAGACTGAAGCTTTTATTTAGAATACCACAAGCATAATTTTTTGTTTAGTATTTTGCCTTATAATTGTAAAAACTCTAACTAAGGTCATTTGTCTTTTGGTCATAATAGATCTTAGCGGCAGTTGCTATGTTTTTTTGTAAATTTATTATTAATTGCCTTAGTTTTAAGTCTATATTTTTGTAATTACATTTCATTATCACTTAAATTGTATTAAATCACAATTGTAACAACTATTAAACAATTAAACAATATAAAACAATTTTTTTGTTATAAAAATAAAATAATTATCTATCTACTTCAAATTTTATCCATATACCACCATCAACAGCATTAAAGATTGAATGCTTTGGGATTTTCAGAGGTAATTTGGTTTTATCACTTAACATTATGGTGTAGTTCAATAAAAAGTAGGCCAGAATGATCTTCATTTCAACTATCGCTAATCGCATACCTATAAAAAAAATTTAAACATTGTTGATAGATTTCTTTATACCTTAATACTACTCTAAATTTAATTACAAACTAAATTTATTAAATTTGTCTGTAAGAGTAGTGTTTGTTTATTTATATATATATATATATGTGTGTGTGTATATGTGTGTGTGTGTGTGTGTGTTTTAATTCTAAAAGAAATAAATGTTTGGGATATTATGTATTCTAGCAAAAATTCAAACTACTAGTTATCAAAAAGATAATTCAATATCCATCATTTGCATGGGTATTAAGAGATTCCTGTGGCATAGGATATTATAGAAGGTTTCCATGTCTTAATACGATCATTAAAATTATTTCCTCTCTATTAGTTGGTCAGTTTAAAATTATTATTGATCATGCACTTTTCCTGTTTTAGATAAAGACACTTTGCTCTCCTTCCTGAGAGATTTTTGTATGTAATAAATACCTAAATGTATGAGTGGGCTGAAGTACTATTTTTTGTTGTATTTGAATCCATTTCTCAATCCTGTGGTTTTAATTATCAATTTCTCACTATCTACCCCTTTCCCTTATTCATGTTTCCTTACTCCCTGTATATTTTCCTTTTGGTTACGAAGTCTGTGCTTACAAAAAACTACCTCAGGTTTTTTTTTGCAAAAATTGAGATTGAGATGGTTTTTTTTTATAAGAACTTAATAATATATATACTTTCATCACATTTTTTTCTCAAAATTTGTCTACAAATGTTAAAAGTAGTCAATAAGAAATCAACAAAGCATATGGGGACTGTTGTTGATTAATATTAAAAAAAAAAAAAAAAAAAATTCGTTTTTGATCATTAATGAACTATTTTTATGTTTCAGAAAGGTACTGATATATGACAGGCCAAAAACAAGATAAAATAAATTGTGATGGTGTTGGGTACCCATAAAATTTTTGCTTTTTCTTGTTGTTTACAATTCTATGAATTTTTTAAATTTTGAAATTAATTTGTATACATGATACATGGCTTGAACTTTAAATATATCCTCTGAATCTCTCAATTATCACCTTTTAAATAGTAAACACTAAATATAAAGCTGTAAATTTTATTAACCCTCAATGTGGCATTATTAACCAAAACAAAGTTACTCATGCATAGTTATTCATTTGCAGTTCTACTGCATCAGAAAATTATATAACGCCTGTCAAAATATTTGACACATTTAGAAATTACAGTAAAATAATGAACTGCTTGAATTAGGTTCAAAAATTTTCTTTCAGGCTATGGGAGCCTTGAAGATGCACCCCTATCTGGAAATCCAATTTCCTTATATTATGAGGATTTGAGGACTACAGTTGGATTCAAAATCAATCAGCAGAAAACTTGTCAGTATATTTAAATTAATAAAGAAAGTGTAAGAGCATATCTTGATCTGCTAGAAAAAAGATGGAGATTAAGAATACCCTCTGTTGTTTATGGTTGGCACTTTAGAATGAACAGCAGAAGCTCACAATAGTCATTTCTTTTCTTACTTCATCAAACACCTACCTTTTATTTAACCAAATTTGTGCAATGGAGAGATTGAAATTGTACTTCAATCATAAAAGATTTCATCATTGGTTATTTCCAAATGACTTTCACATAAATACCAAAAACTCCATCTAATCCCATGAAAAAATTTTTTAAGTGTTTTGTGAACTTATGAAGAAATTTTTTTTTCTCTTGTCTGTAGAAATGGGAAAATCTATTACTGCGAGATTATTGTTATCAATTGAAAAGAATTCAGAGAGACTTATGAAAAATAAAACAGCCAGCATTGGTAAACAGGAAAAAAAGTTTTGTTTTTCAGGATAATCCTGACCACATGTGGTAAAAAAATTTCATGAAGATAATGGAATTTGAATGGGAGATTATGTTTCGTCCACAATATTTGCAATACTTCTCAGCAATAAATTTCTGCCTGTTCCTTAGTCTGGATAACAACATGAGGATTAAGAAGTCCAGCATTAAAACTGATATGAAAGTTCTTTCATATCTATTAAGATTTGCTATGATTAAGATTTTAAATCTATTAAGATTTTGCTATGATAAAACAAAAGATTTTCATCTTTATAAACATTTATTGAAGCCATCAAAACTACATTTTGATGTCTTCAATAAATTTTTTATTGATGACTAACATAGTATTTGTATGAACTAAATTATTAAAAAAGTAATATATCAAAATTTGTAAAAACTTTTGTTGTATAACAGCTGTGAAAAATAAAAGTTGTTCTATTCATAGTTATAAGAACAGCCTATTGTCCAGAACACTTAGAAAAATTATTAAATTTTTGAATAATAATGATCTCTAATGAAAGATTATTTAGAAAAACTTACCAAGTAAACCATTTATACTTTCTATTTTGGTGGTCACGTTTTTTTAAATGTTGAACATATATACAGAATAATTCCATATAGGATGGCAATATCCCAGAAGATTATTCTATATCCAAAAATAAGAAAAAAATTTCATATCAACATAGATCAGAAAACGGTTTGTAAGCCAGTTTTGGCTCGCTCCCCCAAAAAAGCATGGCATTCCCTGCTTTCTGTTCCCTTTGTGAAATTAAACCTTACTAAAATTTCTGGGGTGCAAATCGAGTGGTTAATTTTGGTGCTTCCTTACTTTTTGATCTAAGAAACTGAATAAAAACAGTCCCAGGCCTCTTTCTCACCTAGGTTTTAAGAAAATGGGATAAAACACAAAACTTTTTTTTGGAAAATACACTTTTTTAGGTTTGGAATAAAATAACTTTGTTAATCTGCCAATAAACAAATAAAAATTTCTAGTTAACTTCTTCGAAAATTTAATTCTGAAAAAATCACTGTAAACAGCCTTTATTAAAATTGAACACAATTTAAAATTTAAATTGAGAAGTTAAAAAAAATAACAAAAACTATAAAAAACTTTATTAAAAAAACAAAACCCACAAACTGGCTGGGAAAAGTGACAGGATTTTAAATAGAACAATTTACATACAAATGCTAAAATTATAAAAATAGATCTGAAAGATCCTTCTAAAACATATTAGTAATTTGTATTTTTCATAGATTGGCAATATCAGCTGATCGACAATGAAGTGTCTAGCATTTGAAAGTTCATTTGAGTGGTATCAGTACTTTTATTGTTCATCAGACATCCACAATGGGTGGTGGCTCAAATTTGTTTTCATTTGGAGAGCTGATGGACATATTATTAATTTATGGTAACGTATATAAAAATGGATTGGCTGCTGTGCGTGAATACTGTGAAAATTATCCAGATTGAAGAGTACCAGGTCGTAAAACATTTGAGGCTTTGGAGAGGCAAGTTTGAGAAACAAGTATGGTTAAACCAAAAGATTTGATGCTGGTCGTTAATGTTTTGTGAGAAGTGCCAATGCTGTAGAAGCAATATTGAATGTGGTACAAGTGTCTCCTTCCTCAAGCACCATTGATGAAAATTATTCTATTTAAAATCATGTTACTTTTCCAATCTAGTTTTAGTTTTGTTTCTAATATAAGTTCCAGTCAAATTTGTGTTTAATTTTAATAGATGTTATTTATATCAATTTTGTCAGAATTAAACTCCCTACAACGTTAACTAGAACTTTTTTTTATTGGTAAATTAACAGTTCTTTTATTCTACACCCAAAAAAATTTATTTTCCGACAAAACCTTTACATGTTTTACCCTGTTTTTCTTAAAATTTATGTGAGATAGAGGTCTGGAATAACTTTTATTTAATTTCTTTAGATCAAAAATTATAAGCAAGCACCAAATTTACCCCTCAATTTGTACCCCAAGAATTTTAGTAGGATTTAATTTCACAGAGGTATCAGAAAGCAGGACTAAATATTTCATGATCTGAAACTCATTAATGAACCGTTTTCTATCCTATGTTTATATGAATTTTTTTCTTATTTTTGGCTGTAGAATCATCTTCCAAGATATTGCTAGACAATTTGGAATCTTTCTGCACACAAACACATTATATATATATATATATATATATATGTGTGTGTGTGTGTGTGTAATAGTTTATAGATACTCTTACAAACTTATTCCTACATAGTTTATATAAGTTTAAACTATAAGAATAAGATTATCTATACCCTTCACTCTTCATGTATGCTGGCTGAGATGGTTTTTTTTTGTTCCTTTGTGAGTATATCTATGAAAGTTTTTGTAGCAATTAACAATAATTTTAATTTAATTAAATAGTTATTTAAAAAATATTATCTTTAAATTTGATATTTTGTAAAAATTCATCACCTATACAAATCCTTGGTCCAGAACCAAATGGAAAGAAAACACCTTTTGGAACTGCCTCCATGTTTTCAAAACGGTCTGGATTAAACTTATTAGGATCAGGAAAATACTGAGGATCCATGTGAAGGCTAACAGCAGGAATCACCACTGATGTTCCTTTTTCTAATATTACTTCAGTGCCTGGGATTTTATATTCTTTTGTACAATACCGTGCCACTACTGGAGTTATTGTATGCAAACGTAAAGTCTCTGAAACATTAAAAATGATGTGTTATCAAGTGATTAATCTTTATTTGTCATTTAATGATTGTAGATTATTTTGAATGGTGAAGTTAATTTCCAGTAGGTAAAAATACAACTCAATTTCTGCATATCCAATCAACATTCTTGACATCAGAAATATTAGGATCACCCAGAAAGTAAAGAAAACTTACAACAATAATAACTGTAAAGTAACAATAACTGTAAATAGGTGCATAGCATTTACAAGTCACCCCACATGATTATTTTTGTAAAGTGCTTCATGCCTTTTTCTGGCAATTTTGTGGATGATTAGCGCCTTTCAAGAATATATTGATGAGTGGAAATCTCTTTCAGATTGAGTTGTCGTGTTGCTTAACTTCAAAGTTAACAAAGGCATTCCTTACACACCATATGTTTTTGCCCCAAAGAGCATCTTTGTTTTTTTGTATATTTAGTGCTGCAACTGAATTTTTCTTTTCATGGTAATGTTTATGAGCTATATATTAAATTACTGCAAGCATTATAAAGTAGTTGAATTGTAATATCTGTATTATTCTATGAATTATGAAATAAATTTTGAAAATGACTTCTTGTGAAGAAAACAATTCCTGAGCACTGTCAATTATGTTACATTTTTTTTTAAATAACTGGAGGACAATGGAGATATTGGCTCAAGTGATCATGCAGCAAAAAATAATTTTAAAGAATAATTTGCTTATATGAACTCTGTAAGCGATGAAGATGTAGAAACTGAAGTCGGAAGCCATTCATTTGTCCATTAGTGTTTGGTAAAGATGAAACCATGAAACTGAATAGAAATTTTTCTAAATAGAGTACTAGAAATTAGAGAGCAGAAATAATGTTACATTTATAAAATTTTTATGAACTTGTAATTTCATAAAATTTGTGATACAAAACAGGTAAAACCCTGTCAAAAGTTTCACACTTTTTAGAAACAATAATATTTTAAGATGTTAAATTAAGTGATTATATTACAAAGGTAATGAAAAAATTTCAAATGAAAAGACTAGTAAAGTTAATTATGAAATCGCTGTGGCAGGGTATATGGCAGATAAGACTGCTTATATCATGTAATTTTCCAGGACCTTGTCTAAGACAAATATTTTAATGTTTTCCTCCTGCAGAAGAAAACATTAAAATGAAGTAAACACTAAAATAATATGTAGATAAAAATGTTAAATAATATGTAGATGGCAACAATATTATTAATTTTTTTTTGTCAGCTATTTTCTTTATTATTATAATTAAATACTATACATCAATTCAGTATGTTACTCAGTTGTTCAACAGCTTACTATACAAGGTACTCTCATCAACTTTAGTCAAACAAAAAAAAAAGAAATTTCATGCAGTCATAAAATTCTATTCTCTAAAAGCGAAAACAACTACCCAAGTAAGAAACAACATAGACCCAGTTTCTGCTACGTCTGTTATTTAAAACCATACGCAAATGGATTGATGAGTTTAATTATGGTCAAATGAGCTGAGAAGACAACACTACAAGGTTGGAAAAATGAGTTTAAAACCATAGAAATGGTAACAAAAAACTCTGTAAAACTGTTTTTACAGACTGTAAGTTGAAAACTGGAGAAATAGTTGAGACATAAGCATCTCAAAAAACTTGTGCAAAACATTCTAAATGAAAATTTGGGTATGATAAAGCTTTAGCATATTTGTTGTTACATTTAGCCATAAAATTGCCTGAACAGATTTTTCATTTTGAATTTATATTATTTAAAGTGAAAACACTAAACTTTTCAGACAGTTTGTAACCGCAGATCACTAAACATCCGAGACAAAGGATAGTCAAACCAATTGAGACGGTCATATCATGAGACAAAGAAGGCAGATCAGTTCTGTGTGCTGAAAAGACAAAGATGTCATTTTCTTTGGGATTCAAAGCACATAATTTCAGTTCAGCAGTTCAGTATCATACTTTTCTTAAGTAAGGTTGTTGTTAATCATAATGCATGGTAAATTTGTTATAATTGTGGTTGTGGTATTGAATATGTACATATGTTAAAGAATGTTTCATAGAAACTCAGATGTAATATATCTAACTGAACTTTTTTAAACAACTGAAAAGTCGTAATCATCTGTCTTTGTTGTAATATTGAAATTCTGAGGACATATAAGGCAGCAGTATAAAATCACCTAATTGAAAAACAATAACAAATTCTGAAAATAATTTTTTGTGTACTTACAAAAATGGAACTTATATTGATCACTAAGGTATATTAATTGTATACTAGGTATTACTAAGTTGTTATCAGATTGTTACTAGGTATTACTTATATTGTTTACTAGAAGAGAAAATTAGATACCATTGATAACTTGTTCTAAGTACACCATTTTTTTGACAGCTTCATAATCAAACTGGTGAGATGAGAGAATATCTCTGATTTCTTTTTTTACTCTTTTTTGAATATTCTGATTCACAGCTAGTTCATATAAAACAAAACTCAATGTAGTTGCAGTAGCATCACTTCCACCAGATATAAATAAAAAAGTCTGTGCAGCTATAAATTCGTCAGTAAACATTTCTGGAAAAAAAAACATAACTTTTAGAATAGTATTTAGTTTTTTATATTAGATTTTTAAAATTATAAAACATTAAGAGTTTTATTTGTGCTGCTTTAAATTATCCTAATATTTAATCTCCTGCTTCAAGTGTTTCTTTTTTTTATTCTTTAAATGTCTTGTATAGGTAAAGGAACAAGGACTAATGATAGATATTCTACAAAAGGTGAGGAAGTATGAACAAATACATAAAATTGTTATAAATCTAACCAAGAAGATTGGGAACTATCAACTAGAATATAATATCAAACACTAACGAGATGGGTAGAAGAAATACTGAACAAATACAAGCAAAAAATAGTGAATATTTAGAAAATTAGGAAATTCAAAGATTCAATCGTAACTGAGGATGAATTGTAACAAATTTAAAAGACTGAGGTGTAAAAATTCAGTGTATAATGAAAGAAGATGCTGCTAAACTCATCAGAGATCTTTCCAAAGTAAGGAAATTTACAGAGCTATTAAACAAAGTATAATTCATGTAGATGGCTAGATGATCTAAGAATAGCAATGCTACCTCTAACAAAGAGAAGTAACATGGAAATTATACAATGTCTCTTGGATAATTATTTTCATAGAACACTAGGGAATAGTAGTGTCTAATGTATAATAAATATATATAAATGTGTGCGCGCACGCACATGTGTGTGTGTGTGATATATATATATATATAATTTAATTTATGTTAATTTATTTAAATTAAACTTCCTACAGTCCATATTTCCTCTGTATGCAAAATTTAGTTTTCTGTGTTCTGTTTTTTTTCCTTCAGTCACTGCAAAATACAGAATAAAAAAATATTCTTACTTTTACTTTTTTATCATATCAAAACACTTTCAGGCTAAAGCCCATCTTCAGTGATATATTCTTTTTCATTATTACAATTTACACAAAAAGAAAAAGTAAAGTAAAAAATATACTGATTAAAAATATATATATATATATATATATATATATGAATAATATAATTTTTATTTTTTTATTTTTAAGAAAAAATATTTGTTATTATATATATTTTTTATTTATAATATTAGTAAATATATGTACATATATATAGATATATATATTTATGTGTATAAATATCTTCTCAAGGGGGGTTAATTAAAAAATTTCAAACAAGACGAACAGCCATTTGATAATCATTTTAAAGAGCTTGATGAGATGAGAAAAATAATACAATTAAAACCATTAAATATTCAAACGGTCCTCTTCCTGTTCCTCCATGAAATAATACAGATACTGTTCGAAAGCTTCTCGCACATGAGAAAAGTTTCTGGTAAAATCTTACATTCTACCACCAATGCATTTCCTTAATTCTTTGAGAGAGGTTGACTGTGAGCTATAAACAGTTGATTTTAATTGCCCATACATGAAGAAATCAAAGGGATTCAGGTCAGCTGTCCTAGCTGGCCATTCAATACTACTACATCCACCTACCCATAGATCTGGAAACTGCTGGTTCAACACATTTTGTTACATTGTGAGCATAGTGCAAATGAGCACCATCTAACTAGAAAACCACATCTTCTATCACAAATAAAAGTTTCCATTTGGTCTATCTTAATCAAATTAGTGAGAGCTAGAAGCAAAGCATAGTAGATATCACTATCTAAGTTTACCATTAATGGCAAATGATCCAAGAAGTGTGTTACCTATTATTCCAGCCCATACATTTAACCACTCTGGATGCAAGGTTTAACTGTAATGATACCAGTTAGGGTTTTCTTGGCACCAGCATTTACTATTGTCAGTTAACAGCCCCATATAAAGTAAATGAGGCTTCATCAGTGAACAATATGTTGAAGCAAGAAATAGTTTTGATTTTAATCTCTGTGTCACAATTTCACTGAATTCAGTTCTTCTCTCGGAATCATCTTGGTAACTTCTTGTACCAATTGAATTTTGTATGGAAGGTATTTGTTTTTTTAATACTTTTTGTACTGACTACCTAGATAAATAATTATTACATGTAGTCACTTTAGCTGTTGGTGTTTATTATTAATAAAAATCTCTGCTAATATTCCTTCTTCAATAACTTCATTTGTACTGGGTTAGCCAGGGTTCCTAACATCTAAAATGCTACCAGTCTATTCAAATTTTTCTATTAAATCTGTGACTGTGATCCTGGAAGTTGTATGATTAGAATGCTGAGGATTAAATACATTAGCTATTTCTTTGTATATTTTTATTTCTCCAAATAAAAATACAATTTCTACTCTTTCTTAAAATGAAAAAAACATTGCTTTTTACCCAAGAGTTTTTTCATCTTATGATTTTTTTAACTAAATAAAAAAAAAACTAGGTTTCTAAGTCAGATTATACTTTATTAATCTAAATTAAGTATGTTTTTTAAATTTTGATTTCTTTAATCTTTGTCAGGAATCTTTTTTATTTTTTGACCTTCGTAATTCAAATTTTTTAAGTTTGCAATAAAAAACCAAAAACTACATCCAAAAATAACACTAATACAGTTAAATTTCACCAACTGTTAGCTACTTATCACAAAATCAATAATGAATATAAATTTTGAAAAATGTAACTTATCTTTATTTAACTGTTGATTAGCTGTTTGCTAACTTATGAAATAAAATTCTACAGTTAAAAAATATTAAAGTAATGAATGTAATAAATAATTAATATTAAATTATTTTATAATTTCTAAATTCAAGGCTGTAAGTTAGATTGAAAACTGTATTTGAAAAATATTAATTATTAGTTTTTTCAAGTTTTAATTTGTGTAATAACATTTGTGGTCACCATTCTGGTTTAAATAATCAGAATTTAATTTTGTTTATACCATTTGTTTGTCTCACATAAAATTTTGAAACAACTATCACATTTAACATTTTTGAGCCACCTCTAAAGGAAAATACTCTAAATTGGACTTACTGAGTTAAAATTTCCATTGGATTTCATCTACCTTGGGGAAATTAGGTCATATTGAAATTTTTAGAACATTAATTAAGGATATAATTAGCGATTTGTAAGTGTTTTGATCCAAAAAATTGAGTAAGATTAGTCTCAGAACCGTATCTGCAGTAGGTTTTGAGAAATCTGGGGTGAAAACCAATAAACTGGGGTAAAACACCCTATGTTTTATTTACAATAACTTTGTTAAATTGTTAATAAACACATAAAACTTTTAAATATAACTTGTAAAGAATTAAAATTTGAACAAATTGAGGTGAGATAAGTTGTAACTGGACAATTGTATGTGACTTGACATGAGGCACCAGCTATTCCTAAAATGCTACAGCCATTTCCAAGTGGCTTTTTATTGAATATACTGATTCATTAGATCACATGCCAAGCCCATTGATATTCAAGCAATACCTTCACTTTCTTCATCAGAAGGAGGAACAACTTTATAAAGATCATCATCTCTTTCATAAAGGAAACAAATCTTAATAGTGCTATTTTTTGTATCACAAAAAATTCCAAAGACACTTTTATGTATCTCTAGTATCCTACACTAAATAGCTTATACAGTTTTTTTTTTTTTAATTTCTGTTTTTGCACACTAATTTCATGTTTTGAGATGTACTACAGTGAAAATTCAAGTTTTACTGAAAACTGAGGCAAAATATCAAATCATTTGTTGCACTTTAAACATTACAATTTTATGCAAAAGAGTTATCATTAACACTTTCAAAAATAGAAAATAATCAAAAAATTAAACACTGATGCCCATTTTGAATTCAAGTGTTAAGCAATTATTTATTTATAAACAACAAATATTTATGAAATTAAGATTTATGAAACACTAAAAAATAAAATAAAAAACTTCAGTATTTTGACAATTCAAAGATAAGTTTAGCTTATGACTGGGATTACAGAAAATGATACTGTATAGTTTTTATCTACAGTTTGTTTACTTTAATTTTATAAACGCAGAGAAATTCTCTTTGTATGATGTTCTTAAGAATCATTCCATTGTTTCAGTGATATTCCATTGTATCATTTCACTTTGGTAAAAATATTTTTTGGCACACAAAAGGTTTATTGTGTTTCTAATGTAACTTCTTACATTGAAAACAAAACTGAAATTTATCATTTTTCATTCAAGCACAGTAACAGTTTATTATTATTATTTATTAATATTAGGTAATGTTTTTAGCAATAACTAACAAACATAAAGAAATACTTTATATGATTTTGAACATTAGACAAAAGGGGTATAATTAAGAATTTACTACAGTTGTATATGTAGGACGATTCATTCACTAATGTTTGTGATATGTCATTAGATAGCAATCTGCTTAATCATTCAGTGCCACTTCATATACATGCCAGGATTGCTAAAATAGTCAATATATGTGCATCTAGTATGGTTTCATTCTGTTTTCCTAGTAATTTACACGTATCTATGAAGGATGTTTTGTTAGATAATAATTATATAGATGAAGTGAGTAAATAATTCAGATAACGTCTGTTATGTATGTGGGAATTTGAAATTACAGTAATGAAGTCCTATAATTTAATAATTGTTATGAACTATATTTTGGACATAAAATTGGAGAATAAAAATAAATAACTGGTCTCTCATATCCATTGTTTATCCTGTGTGAAAGATCTGACAGACTAGGCTGACGTTCTTGGCACTGAGCTTCATCATATTCGTTGTGCGACAAGAATTTCAAGAAAATTCATTGAGACTGCTTTTTTACAAAGAAAAAAAAGGAATGTGAAATAAATCAAATCACGCAGTAAAGTACCTGAATATGCCATCTTTTCAAAACTTAGGGAAAGTGTTAGGTAAAATATTATTTCGGGTTTCATTATTTGAAGGAAATATTTTCCTGGTATTAATAATACTATTTAAAGAAGGGATTTGTGCAGGTCTCCAAATAAAAGCCCACAAAATTAATTTTGATTAAACATGAAAAATTTGAAGATCAAGTTGAAAGATCATTAAGTTGAATGGGGGTCAAGGTCAATCGTTCAAAAGTGTTCTGAAAAATATTTTAGGAAATCATAAACCATCAACTACCATGAGATTGTGTATGACCTATTACAGTCAAAACAAAGATTTTGAGTATAATATGTCTGTCAAAATTCATTTCTTGAACTCCCACCTCAATTTCTTTTAAAACAATCTTGCTGATATCAGTGCTGAACATGGACTGCACACCATCAAGATATTGCCATGGAAAAGAGGTACCACAGATAGTAGACTAACAGAATGATTGTAAATTAGTTATGGTGCTAAATAGGAATATCTAAAGACCAAACAGAGAAAGCAGAGAAAGAAAAGGTATACACTTTAGGTAAAATGAATAGCCACATATGTATAAAACACATTTCATTTCTGACTTCTGTATTCACAAGAAAATTTTGGGGTTTACAAAAAAACTGTATAACTATTTATACATTTGAATTCAGTGTGAAAATTTCAATTAGGATCAGATGCTTTTTTTTTTGTAAAATTGTATTTTGTTTTGCAATGAAATTATCATTTAAAATTTTTCTTGTGTTCGAATTAAATGTTTAATTTTTTAAAATAATTCCCAGTATCTACAACAGATGAATCTTTAACAACCAAAATGACCATTTAATTTCAAAGTTTTATTTAATTTTTTTTTTAAATTGTTTTTCAGCATTTAATATTTTTGAATTAATATATACATAGTAAATTTAAAAAACCAGCTATGGTTTGAAAATTACAAACCACAACATGTTTATAACTGGTAAATTTTGTAAAAAAATTTACTGCAGTTGTTATTAAACTAAATTTTATTCTGTTTTTCAAATGGCTTTGTAAATCTTCATTTAGATGTTGATAAAATTTGGCAACAATAAATTATTTCTCATCATTGAAACAATAAAAATTTAAATTTTCATTTCAAACATTCTCATTTGACACCTGAAGAATGCAGGAAGCCCTGATGCAGAGGTAAGACTCTAAAATTTTAAATAGAAAGAGTAGAGTTATGACACATCACTTAAAAGAGAATTCAAACACATCCATTTTAACACAAAATTTTTGGACTTTGAATCTATCTCAAAAGGATCTATGTTCTGATATGAGACCTCTATTTAAATTTTTTTAATCTTATGTCTGTAATTTTATTTAGGCAGTCGTTTGATAACCATAATATGAAGGTTTTATGTCAAACAGTTTTATATTTTAATGCCATTAAAGAGATGCATTATAACCCTAATTTTTTATTTCAAATTTGTGTGTTATCCAAAACCCACAATGGGAGCATGAGGATTTAATAGTCTTCACTACTAAATAGTTACTAAAAAATTGATAGTTTCAAGGAAGAAGCGTCTGATACATTTTCATACTTTGTTAACACTGCATATAACAAACACCATATTATGTTTGTCGAACAAAATAAATATTTATAATGGAGCAAATTCATGTAGATGATTTATTATTTTTATGACAGATGTTTCATTAAAATAAGATTATTAAAATGTTTTCATTTTATTGACTATTATATGATTTGATTTATGCTTACCAGATGACTTACACCATTTGCTGCTTGAAGCTGGAGTATTCTTAAGTTGATCCAAAAGTTCTTTATCATCTTTTTCATATTCATCGTTAGAAATAGAATCTTTTTCGTGATGCAATAACTCTTGTTCTTTTTTCTTTTCATCTATCATAAGCTGAATGAAATCATTTCTTCTTGTACCAGTTTCTTCTCGAAATTTTAAGATGTCCTTTGTCAAGTTTATAAAAAATTTATTGGTATCTTCGCTTATCATTTTGAACTTAAAAATTTTTCTGAATATAGGTAATGCATTTAAAATTGTAAATTTCAATAACAGAATCCGAGATGGATTAAAAGATTTAGAAGTTGCTTTTATAAAGTCATTATACATCGCCTCTTTTTCATTAAATGTATCTATACTTAAACCAAAAGCCGCACTTGCTATTATTTTTACAATAATTTTTCTCAATAAATTTATTGTTTCCATGTCTTGACCAGTTTTATCTTTCAGAAACATTACAGCTTCTTCACTACATTCTTTTATTGATTCAAACATAATTTTTAATTTACCAGTAGTAAATGTAGGTGTTAATTTATGCCTAGCAGCTCTCCATTCATCACCGCTAAGATTAGTAACACTTAAGCCAAATAAGTCAATTGTTTTATCTTGAGGTGGTCCACGATCTTCAAAATGTGTGAAATCTTTAATAAGAACATGATTAATTAATTCAGTATCTCGTATCATTATCGTTGGTGTGAAAATTTGGAAGTATCCTACAAATTTCTCACCTTCAAGTTTTTTGTACATAGCATTAAACATTTCCATGATACTTTTTTTGCCTGTTATGATGCCTGAAAAAATTTCACGTTGGTCTGAACTGGAAATAGTAGGCACTCCTTTTTTCTTCCAATAATTACTGTTCCTGTCCTTTAGCCAATAAAAAAAGTAAAGCACTAAAATGGCTAAAACTGCAATAATTATCATCATATACACCATCTTTTTATAATAATGTTTCTGAAAATTAAATAAAAATAAAATACAGTTCAGGTTAAATATTTGGTAACATTTAGTCATATCGAAATGGAATAAAAATTTACTGCATTTCTTTTCTGATAAAATATGGGATTACTCTTCGGTTACTTCTTTTCTGCAGTACTGGCAGTACTTAATGATGTAGGAGAGAGAGGATTGCTGCCTCAGTATTGCTAGTATAAGGAAATTATTTTATACTGACTGCAATAAAGTCTGTATTCTATTACCTTTTAATTATTGTTCTATTATAAATAATGAAATCACACTGATTAGATTTGTAATTAAACTACAAGTTCTTTACTTATCATTATAGGAATTTTTGAGAATATATGTATTGTAGCATCGTAAGCTGTACACAAGTTATACAACAGTATTTATTAAGTACTTAATAATATCAGTATTAGTAGCAATAAATATGTATTAGAAATATATATGGGAGGTATGTCATTTGTTTTGAAAGCTGTTGAGTATGATGAACACTTAGGGTGATGTGGTGTCCTGCAAGTTACTAGGTTTAACTATATAAAGGTTAGTTAACTTTACTGCATACTGTTGTTTTTGTGTTTATGGAACAGTAATGCTACTGATCAACATTACTTAGTCATATACTGGCCAAAAGAAGCGCAAGATGTTTCACTTCAGAACAGCAAAATGTTTAGTATATTTGTCTGTTATGACAGGAGGTTTTTGAAAAACCTCCTGTTTTTTATAAAAAACAGGAGGTTGTCTTGTTCAATCTCACATAGTTATTTTAGAACCTCATTTATTTTAATCTATAACTAATGAAGGATCATGTGAAAGCATTAAATAAAGATGAGAGAGCCTTAAAAATTTAATTCAGATTTTTACGTGATCACGTATTGCTTAAGCAAAAGAGAGCATATTTACTGAGCCTGGAATCAGAAAATTAATATACATAACTATATATTTGATGATAGCAAATTGGATCGTAAAGAACTAGCAGCAGTAAAGTATTCAAAGGCATTGTTTAAGGTCTTATAGGAACAAAAGCTCCTGGAAAACTATAAAAATTTAGGCTATGGAATCCCTTACTATAAATTCCTTTTTTAAATAGTCAACCTGACTTCTTCCCTTCATTTTTAGGAGGTGTAAGCAATAAACAAGAAAAAAGATTTAAGACATTACAAAAAGTTAGCAGGGTTATCGGTGGATTAAGCCAACGATTTTGATTCAGTGAATTTACAATTGGTGACTATTGCCGGTTTGTAAAAAGGAAAAATATCAGTTAATAAAAGAAAAAAAATAATTTCTCAATCAAACAGATAATATAATTGTAGCTATATATATATATATATATATATTTGAAATGGTAATTGTTACAGAGAAATATTTAAACGTGATGTAGAAGATATCATCTTCTAAGTAAGAACACATCTTACTTATAGAGTTACATAAGTTAAAATGTTTCTATTTTTTTTTTATATGTTTCTATTTTTTTTTATGAGTCGTAGCTAAAAATCTGAAAGTAATGGAGAAATCTGATTTGATTTTAATGTTCAGCATGAAAAATAAATTTAATCTCTTCTATTTGTGTTTCAATTTCAAAACCTTTTTTTTTAGTTTGAAGACCAATCTTATTTGTTTCAGGGTGTAAGATTTTTATTCCTTGTATTAAGTCTTCAATTTTTCACTATTTGTGGATTCTTACCACAGTATCATTTATCATAGTTCATCTTTCTTCTTTCTTTTTTTTAAGTTAACTAACTTAAAAGAAAGAAGAACTTTCCTACTGTGCGGTTAAATTTCCAAATTTACTATTTTTAAATTTTTTTGTACATTATAAGGAAGAAAATTATTTATTTAATTATTCTACTTTCCCATGGTATAAATATATTTTTATAAGATTTTATGCTTCATCTCTTCAAAATGCTGTTAATGACAATTATGATTTTTTAATTGCTTTCTATTCTAATTTTAACGATTTTCAACCTCACTAACTCAGTTAATACTGGAACATTTTTAATAATCCAAATCTTTTATTCTTTTTAGAATTATTCTTCTTTAATTAATCTGATCTTTATTTTAATTAGTCTTTTTATTGAATTTTTAACTTTTCTATAAATTTGTAGTGTGATAAAGAAAACTATTTTAATTGGAATAAAAATATTATTAACATATATTTTTATTCCAATCTATGTTTAGATCCTTACTTATAATGTTATCAATAAGACTCTATGGTTTGGATTTCTAAATCATGTATAAGAATTACTTTTTATACTTTACTATTATTATTTATTTATCTTTGTCTATCACAAACACGTTACATAAACTTAAAGGGGAATATTTTAAAAGTATAAGTAAATAAATCCTTTTTTTGTCTGGACATTTTTTTTCTTCCTTTATGTATCTATCCATACCTGAGGCGATAGAATGCTTTCCCATTTAGCCTTCATAGTAGAAAATCATGAAATAATGCAAAAATAAATATAATCTTAATTAAAATCCACTATCTCAACAGGTCTACAAATATTAAAAAAATATGATTTAGTTTAAAATTACATCAAAACTTTTAAAAACGGAAATAGGAGAAATAGAGAAAAAAATCAATCAATTCAATTACTTTGATGAAATAATATAACAAAACGGAGGATTAGAAAAGAAAGCTGTAGAAAAAAGAATAAGAAATGAAATAAAGCACGGGCAAAAAATTTTCATAACAAAAAATCCTTATAAGAAATGCAAAATTATTGTGTTAAAACTGGATGGTTTATATCGCTCTAAAATTTTAAAAGTTTATATCTCTACAATAAAGATTTAGTTGAAAAAATAGAAAAATATGAAGGAAAAATCTTTTGGAAAATCTTCTTAACTATAAAAACTGAAAAGGCTAAAAAAAAAAGCAACCCGATAATAATTATATCAACAATCGAAAAATTCTATAATATAATATAAACAAATACTGCCAGAAGATATTAAAAATAGAGAAAAATTATCAAAAACATTCTTAAGGATTCTAGAACAAATCCCTTCCCAAAAAAAGGAGGGGCAAAAATGAACGGAAGAAAGAACACTCAAAGAGAAAGAAAATAAATATCAGAACACATTAACAGAAAAAAAATCTGAACGAAAATTAGTATATGATCCTTAAGTTCGACAAAATCAAAAAAAAAAGATTAATAACACAATTTTTCCAAAACCAGAAAATTGATGAAATTAATAACATTTTGTAAACTGACCTCCATCAATAATTCTTTTATTAAAAAAAAAAAAACAATTATTTTTTAAAATGTAATAATTTAATTAAAATTAAATGCAATATTTTTATAATTATAGTATTTTAGGTTAACAACAATAGATATAGAGGTTCATCAGTGTAATTATTGACTAAAAAAGTAAAATGGTATAGTTATCTGCACTGAATTATTTTATTTTTAAAAAAACATTACATTTTAATCATTTTCTTCCATACAATTATCTGTCAGATAAATGCTTACGTAGCTGTTTGTTTATTATTGGAACCGACAGAAATTAAAATAGAATTACTCAGTCATTCAATTAATGAACTTCAAGGTTTTATATATATTGCTGTTAACATACTAAATAATTTTTTGTTAAACAAATATTCTTAACCATTTACATTAAATTATACTTGAACACAGAGACACTCTAGTAGTGGCCTTAGCCCACCGGTTTTCATAATATTCATATTTGCAAATGATCGTTCTCAAATTATAAAACTATTCATTGTTAACCTCTTTATAAATTCTATAATTATAAATCAGAATATAATACCAAGTATTTCTAAATTAGGTATACAAAAGTAACCTTTAATAATAAAAAGAGAAATTAAGTTACATAAATATTTGATGCAACACTAAATCCGGACGAAAATAGTCCGAATTATCCGGATGAACAAATTCCAGAAAATCGCTATTATAATACAATGATTTACATGTTTCTTCGTAGAAATTCACCTTTAAAAAAATAAATAATAAATAATAATGATTTTTATTATACCTTTTAACCCTAATGGAACTAAAATTGAAATATGCTGGCACTATAATAATTGTAATTAGAGTATAGTATATTTAATTAAATCGTAATTTGAATATAAAATGTAAATACTTACGGTACATAAATCAATATTCAAATATGAATCTCCACTGTAAGTGATAACTCATGAATAGATCGTGTAATATTATTTATACTAAATATATAATCAGTTTATTTATTGATTTTATTCATTACTACGAACTAATGCTTATCTGTTATATTTAAAAGTGTTAGTAAAGATAAATTTTAATTTCATACGTACAGTAATATAATAATATAGTAGGAGTGTTTTTTTTAAGAACAAAAAAAAATTTAGATTTAAGAAAAATGAATAAACAAATAAATAAAAATCATGTGGTTTAAGAAGAAATCAAACTCACTTAAGATAAACAAATGATAAATTAGCACAAGCGCTAGTAAATCACATGACAAAATATGTAAATATAATAAAATAAAGCGAATATAAGTATGACACTTTTCTTACAGTCTCTACCTCCTTCCTTTTCTACTAGCACTGTCTCTCACCGGGTTTTTTTTTTGTTGAATTCTTTCGTTATAGTCTTTTTTTTTTGTATCTTCTTCTTAAAAAACTTTCCCGTCCAGATAGCGCTATAGCTCTAGAAAGGAAAGTATTGTAATTGGTCCAATTTGGGCAGATGAGATTTACACCGGATCTTTAGTGTATGGCCGATCTCTCACCCCGTTTTAAACCAGTTTTTGTCAAAAAGGGTTTGACACCTCAGGAACCCAAAAAACCGGATGGAAATTTTCCGGATATTAATGTTCGTATGTACAAGTGTCCAGTGTTGGCCACTAAATCGCTTTATATCTCCCGAAAAAACTTGACCGATTTTGACCATACTTGGTCAGATTACTTCTACGTATTGATGCCATTAAAAACTTTCAACTTAAAAGGTTCAAAGGAGTGAGGGGCTGTAGAGCAAGGTCACCCTCGAGATTTCCCCTAATTAAGTTCATATTTTTCTCAGCCGCATTTGTTTACAGTTAAAAAATAATAAAATTTGCAAATAAAAACCTTTTTGCAAAATCACACCCCCATCACAGAAAATTCTGTTGTAGTCATCTGCTATGTTGTGACATCGCAGCTGAGCGCTAGAATTAAATAAAGAATAATATTTAAGGTATAAAAAATTAACTCCATCGTTCGGTTGAATCAGTACCAGGTATATAAAGCCTTGAGGCTACACCAGTTTGCTGACCGTACCAGCGAAATTTCTTCTATGTAAATAGGGAAATTATATTAGTTTAGTTAGCGTCGACCGTTGCCGCTGGCATCTCCACACCCGCGAGAATTAAATACGGTATGCGCGCGCGTTTTAGTTAGAGTAATTTAATTAAAGAAGCGGAAAAATATTTTATTTAAATCAAGTGATAAATATTTTAAATTATGTTGTGTATGGGTGTATAAATTGTGCATCAGAAACAACCCACAGTTATAGGATTTTTCCGTCACGCGGCTAAACCCGCGTTCTGGGAACTGTGTTGTCAACTTTTTATTGGATGACATCCATTTTTTAGGTCATGAATTTCTATTCCTAATTTTTTAAGTTCTTCTTCTTGTTTTTAGAAATTATTAAAACATTATTTGCAATTTTTTTTTTTTTTTTATATTGTATGTAATCATATAAAATTTTGATTGGTTATATTTTTTCGTTTTACGTAATTTAGAAATTATGATTATTAAAAAAAAAATTTTTATATGATGACAATATTCTACTTTTTATCTATACGTTTTCACTCGTAAACATTTTGTAATTGGAAATTTGAAACCTTGAATGATTAAAAAATTTGTCACAGTATTTTTCATTTCTAAAAACTTGAATTAGGCAGAACAAATAACAGTATCATAGTTAGAAAATGATTCGGTCATCTTTATACCTGTAAGAATTTGTGAAAAAGTCATTTTCTGTTGTCTTAACTGAAAATTATGACAGAATCAACATTCTCACGAAAAGAAAAGGTATAAAAATGGAGGTATGAAAGTGAATTATGTTTTTTTTTCCAGAAACTAAAAGACTAATTATTTCATATTTTTCGCGATTTACTATTATAATTTTTTTTCTTTTGTTTAAAGCAGATAAAAGAATAAAAAAATTAATGAGCTTTTATAAAAATATTTGTAAAGATTATTATTTTAAATAATAATAAAAACAAAATTCTCTACTACTTTTTAACTGTGAAAAGCTCTTGAAAAGTTAGTCAAATAATAGAAAAAAAATTTAGGCAAAAGTAATGGAATAAGAATGGGAATTACAGGACTAAAATATAGAACTGTTTAGCTTTCGCTAATGATATTGTATTATTAGCCAAAAACCTTTGGTTTTTGCAAAACTGGATTAGAGTGCCGCTATCAGGGCCACTACTACAAGCTCAGGCACTAAATGTTCATGAAAAAATTAGCAGTGGAGAAGAATTTAGTGCTTCTAGCGGTTGGTTATCGCGATAGAAAATTCGTCATGGCATAGGCCAAGTAAATATCGAAGGAGAATCATGTTCAAAATATGCGATGACAGCTAAAGATTTTTCACAAACAATACTACAGTCAC
Organism: Zanna intricata; assembly: GCA_010016005.3. Classification (NCBI taxonomy): domain Eukaryota; kingdom Metazoa; phylum Arthropoda; class Insecta; order Hemiptera; family Fulgoridae; genus Zanna; species Zanna intricata. The sequence goes on along the minus strand of JAAAKQ030186241.1, from coordinate 1,536 downwards.
TTATAGAAGAGAATAACTTTAGTGACGAGCAGTTATATAATTATGATGAAACTGGTTTGTATTATAAACTATTGCCAACAAAAACCCTTAGATGCGAAACGGGCACCAAATAAGTCTGATATGAAAATAAAAAAAGAAAGCCTAACTTTTCTTTTGTGTGTTAATAAGTAGGAAATCATAAATTAAAGCCGTTCCTCATCCCAGGCCACGAATCCCAGCCCACGTAGCTTCAAATACGTTAATTCATTATCGGTTATTTTTTTTAAATAGTAAAAATTCTTGGATGACATGTAATATTTTTTTAACATGGTTTAACGACGAGTTTGTGCTTTGTGTTAAAAATTATTTACAAGTTCACAAATTGGAAAAAAAAGCTTTATTACTTCTTGTCAATTGCCCTGCTCATATGCCTACTGAGTTACTGTAGTCTAAATATTGGAAAATAATCGCAATGTTTTTACCCAAGAACACTACATCTTTGATCCAACCATTAGACCGAAGAGTTATTCGAGCATTTAAAGCTTATTACCGATGACAGCTACTGACCGCTATAGTTAATTTAGAATTACAAGTAACAAGTGTTATATGCAGCGCTGGAACAGCATGGAGTAATGTAAATTCTATTATAATTTAAAATTGTTGGTCGGTATTGTCACAGAATAATACAGCAAGCATCGAAACAGGAAATATTCATATTTTTACAGACGAACACTCACTTGAATTGTCAAATTCAACTGGGCTAGAATTGTCTGTAAGTGATTTCAATGAGTGAGTTTAAGAAGACTATCAAACATCAGTTGCCCATTACATGACCGACGAAGAAATTGTAAACTCCGTTCTACCTAATGATAATTTTTCGGAGGAAGAAGGGGAAGGCGTTGCAGAGATCGCTGTTACGGAGAGGTCTACTCCCTCAATAAAAGACTTTCTGTAAAATATATAACTGTAATAACATGTATGGAGCAGCAAAGTGATAGTGATGTTCGTCATTTATTGCATTTACAAAGTGTAAATTCATGTGTTATAAAGAAGAAATATACAACCGCGAAACAAAAAACAATAACTTCTTATTTTAAAAAATACTTTACATTCAAAGAAAAAATATCGTATCTTCCGCAGTTGTTTCTATGTAAGTACATATTAAACTGTATTGACTTTTTCTATTAAACCATTACTGCTTTATTTTTTTGCGTATTTTTTTAATTGATCTTCTTTGTAATTTAAAATTTATTTCTTTAAATAACACGGTTAGCCTATAACGCGGTGTCATATAAGTTCCCTGATATGTTCCAAGAAGCGACAAAATGCTTCTTGACGTTGCTGAAGAATGAAGGAAAGAGATATCACAAAGAATCAAGATGTACTGGGCAGATAGAAAAACAGATAAAAGAAACAACTGCAAATAAATTAATTATCTAACCTTTATCTTTATCTGTTTAGCCTCCGGAACTACCGTTAAGTATTACTTCAGAGGATGAATGAGGATGATGTGTATGAATGGAATGAAGTGTAGTCTTGTACAATCTCAGGTCGACC
>JAAAKQ030186219.1:0-12161 GCA_010016005.3 Zanna intricata | reverse complement strand
AGACTACACTTCATTCACATTCGTACATATCATCCTCATTCATCCTCTGAAGTAATACCTTACGGTAGTTCCGGAGGTTAAAACAGAAAAGAAAGAAACTCTTTTAACGGATGTTAAAATTAAAAAAAAAAAGACGTTAATACTGTATAAATTGAGATCTCTTTTTTTGGTAATAAAAAGTATTTAACATTGTTTTTGTTTTATCTTAACATAACAGAAATTTTTTTTTTTTTTATTATTGAAATATAAAAAATCTGATTTTGGACACCACATGATTTCCTTGTACGCTTTCTAAATTACATATACACATTTTTTTTTTAGAATGAAAAGTACATAAGAGTTTATTTCATTAATAATTTCTGATATACTTTTAAAATTTTTTTCATTGTTATTATTGAATTATTATTTATTGTAAACATTTTTTTTTATACTCGCAGGTTAATAATTAATTATAAATCAATATATTTAACTTAAAAAAAAAGTTAAAAAAAAAATTAGATGAAGTGTGATTCGAACCGATGTGTACTCTTGTAAGATCCAAATTATTTCATTAATTAAAATTTTGTTTGGCTATTACTCTGAAACTAATGAAAATTTTAAAAATTAAACTAATTTAAATTAATGAAGCTCAAGCATATGTGTTGTTTTTGTGAAGTTTGTTTTTCAGTCAGTCACTTTGTAGTTAACTTTAATGTAGATAAAATTAAACTGAAATTAAACTAGAAAATCCATAAATAATATGATTATAAATTTTAATGCTCAATTAATATTAAATATTCACTTTAATTAAGTACCACTTATGATATATTATTTAAAAGCTCACAGTGATAGCTTATTATTGCAGTTAAGAAAAAATCCAAATTTTTTGAGAGTTGGACTTTTTGGGAGTTCGCACCCTTTGGTTCAGTCGACTGCAATCAAAAGGGGGGAGGTGTGCACAACTAAATGTTATAAAAATCCTAAATCCAAAATTCCAACTTTCAGGTGCTAATCGTTTTTTAGTTATGCGAGATACAAACGTATGTACAGATGCCACGCGGAAACTAGTCAAAATGGATTGAAATCTGAAAATCCGAAATTTTTTGCGATTATAGTATTTATTTGTACTTCGTACAAGGAAGTAAAAATGTATATATAAATTTTTAGATTATAATTATGAATTCACTTATTATAGAATTTGTAATTATGTAAGATGTATGTACTTGTAACATGAATACTGTAATGGCTATTTATATTTAATTTAAAATCATATTTTAAACTTCGTTTACTTTAATAATTCTAATGTTAATTAGAATTGCGAAATTAGAATAATTTCGCAAAATTATTCTGAAGAATTAATTACTTTAATTGATGTCATAATAGTTTTACATTTTTTTTTATAGACTGCTTTACGTCTGCAGTAATATTTAGCATCGGACGAATGTATTATATAGAATTAAAAATGATTTAATTAATTTTTTTTATTTTCCAAGATTTCATATTCCTCTGAGATTCAAAAAAGATATCGTTTATAAAATGTTGTTATTTATTAGAGCTCGTGTTTCTTACTTGAATTCGATGTATGTTGGCTTCTATTTTTCGCTTTATACCTCAGAAATAAACTCTAAAAAAATAATTGTTCTAATGACGTATTATAAAGGAATTCATATTTTTATGCTATTTTTTTTTTTTAATATTACAAATTATTTCATTAAATTTTGTAAAAATATCTTATTTCATTTTTTTGTAATATACTTACTTTTTCAAAATATTAAATTGCAAAGTTTATTTTTTTTTAATTATATTTTTATAAATTATGCGTTTAAATGATGCGTCCAGGAAGGAGATAAATTTCAATATTTTATAAGTAAATTGAAAAAAATAATTTAATTTTTTAACGTAATAATCCTACACTATCATCTTTTTTAAATATTTTTTTACAACTTGCATAACATACCATAGGATTTAGTTTCCTGTAATCTTATTGCTGATTTAACAAATAGTTATAAATAATTTATTTTTATATTGACAAGAAAAATATGTAAATAAATTAAAAAAAATTACAAGTAAGGTCATAAGAGTAATAATAATAATAATAATAAAAGGAATAAATTTTAAGCTTATTCAAATATCAGAAAAGTTTTGAAATATCGTTGAAAATAAAAAAATAAAAAATATGAAAAAACAAAACAATATATTAATACTAATAAGGGATAAAATTAATAATAAAATAATAGTTAATGAGAAGTAAAAAATATAACTGTAAATTCACCAATTAAGTTAACTAACCAAGAAAAAAGAAACTACGCCACACTCTTGTCCTATATAGAACGAAAAACAATGGTAATTGTCTCATAAACAAAGGTATTTTTTCCTTTTCTTTTTTGTAATTCCAACGCCTTTTACGATAGCAATTCAAATGAAAACAATGGATAGAATATAGTGTACGTTTATATATATATATGTTCATTTTTAAAGGTGAAATATTTTAGAGTTTCCTGTAGACATAACTACAAGGTGCGGTAGGCTGCTTGCTTGTAATTTATTGTGCTATTGTGAATATATTGTATGTATGTACGGTGTGTTTATAGTGCATATTATTGTACGTGAATACAGCATACCGTACATTTGGCGCCGGTTTTGGTAAATATTTGCCGATCGGGAGCTTAAACATTAAATACGGTGTATTTATATTAATTCAGCTGTTACTTGTTTATCATTTTTTTGTTACTTTTTAATAAAAATTATCGCATAACGGTTTTGTTTTAAAATTAAAATTATATGAATTTGTGAATAGTACTTTAATGATTTGTGAACTTAAAAATGCGTATCTAACTGTTTTTAAAATAGGTTAATGATTATAAACAATTTTTTTTTTAAATACTTACTTATAGTCGCATCATCAATTAAAATCATTAGCGACTTTTCAATATAATCTAACTGTACCGGTAAATGTATAGTCTTGAACATACTCAGGTCTCCCATTCCTGAGATGTGTGGTTTAATCAAACCCAACTACCAAAGAATACACGCAAGAATGTTCTGGATCAAGGTATTTCTGATTACGCATAGGGGGCTCCTCAAGGTATGTGAGGGTCGCGCACGGGAGGGCCGGGTATGCGAAATGCACATTTGAACCTCGGTAGGGGGTTAGGAGTAGGGACGGGAAGGGTAGCTCCTCAGAGGAGGGGCATCCTGGCACTTCACAAGCGGAGGGTCGGGCTGCTTCGGTGAGACTGGGGAGACCCCGATGGTCTAGAGGACAAAACTTGAGGAGCGGTAGGTTAATCTGCTGCCACGACACTGTGCAGCGGCTGATGACATACCTAACGGTGGTTCCAGTTGTTGCGTGGTTATTTAAAGAAATAAAGAGAGAAAAAAAAGAAATACCAAAGAATACCGGTAATAAAATCAACTGCCTTTATGGGATTTTAACCTGAGAACTTCGATTTCGAAATCAGCTGATTTACGACGAGGAGTTTACCACTAGACCAATCAGATAGGTTAAAACAGTTTTGTTGAAATATTTAAATTGATTGATTTCATGGCCACATTATTATGTTGTATTACTTGTAAAATTTATATACGAATATATATCTATACACACATTTGAGTTCCTAATGCTAGTTTATCCAGCATATTAGAGGTTTTATTGTACTATATTTACTGCCATTAAAAATTATAAATGTTGATACCTACGAGTTAGTTTATGTGAATGCGCGGAACGTAACGCAAGGATAGCAAGGGATACATATCCCCTATTAATCACAGAATCTGGACAACAGTTCCTTGCTGCTTAGTCTTTCTTATTATCAGGAGGGTATTTTTTTTTTGTTTAACGTCGGTATATGTCTGTTTTTTTATAGATGGAATTGTGGATTGCTTTCCAATCCTTATAGATAATTTAAAATCGTTACTTGGCTGACCTTGGGAGAATAGTAATGTACTTGCTTCTTTCATCCGGCTCGACTCTCCCCTTCAATCCGTCCATTCAAGGCCTGTCTATGCTAGTGCCTTTCGATTTTGCAGGAATGCACCTGATGGGACCTTAGTTATTGGAGGATGCAATGTACTCCCTTCTTCGGAGGGAGTCGCATATTAATGATAAGCCCTAAATTTTTTAAGGTGGAAGATAGAAGAATTCTTAATCCTAAGATGAATGATGATGGAACCTTAATTCACGTTTTGTGAATTAAGGCTAGGCTTTTGTTTCATTGGCACGGCTAGGCCAGGTTCCATATCGTGGGTTGTAGTTACTTCTACAACAATAGTCTGAATTAACGTATTTACGGTTGTTAGTAATTACCAGACCGTAACCTTAGATGCATACGTAGATGATTGTCTATTGGAGATTACCAACGCTGATGACATAATATAATCGCTGATGCGATTTAGGAAGCGTTAACCAACAATAGTATCACAGTTTCCGATATTTCAATTCTATTTTTAGATAATAATAAATCATTTCGAGAAATTGGTATTAAAAATTGGAAAATTGGTTAAAAAGTTACAGGAGAACGCAGTTTCTAGAATAAAAACATACGTGCGGCGTTTCCGCCGATCGGCAGTATAGAATAATTGTTATGAATCATCTACTGAAGTTTGTGTATATAATAGATGAGCTTTCACTGTTAATTTATCGAAACATTTGTGAATAAGGTGAAACGATTATCTTAATTTTATAAAAGCGGAACATTTCCGGATAGGTGAAATCCATATATAGATTTTATTAAATTAATATTTTATGATATTATTTATTTATTTTTTTTTTTGTTTTAGTTTAATCAATTTTTTTTTAACGGAAAATGAATTCCAGTAAAATTACGAATAAAAACAGGGAGTAATACATAATTAAAAACGTATTTAGATCTTTATCTATTAATATGAAACATAAATTACTTAAGAGTATTTTAAAATACCATAATTTAATGAGAAAAATAAATTTTTTTTTTTAAACTTTATGGAGAAGTACGCGCTATACACGTAACATAACAAATTCTTTAAAACTGTACTTCACAACTATAAAATAACGAAGAATTGACGCAGTAAAAAATGGTAAAATGAAAAAAAAAAAAACAGCTTTAAGAAAAAGAAATGAATATTATAAAAAGAATAAATAAAGAATAAAGAATGGAATACAATGGTAACGTTGACAGATAAAGGAGAAAAAAATATATTATTCCTTGTATAAAGTTACTTTATATACGGCCTAGACCTAAAACTTGACGAGATAGGGATAAATGATAACAGTTTCCCTATTCCTGTTTTTTTTTTTTTTTTTATTATTATTAAAAAAAATATTTATTTTTATAAACTAAAATTGTAGCCGACAATTCATCATTGTAACTTGTTCACGCACTCAAGTACAATATTTTCATAGACACGCAGCATTTAAATTAAAATGTACTTTTGTATCATTTATGATTAAAATTGTCGTAGTGTACATTCTGAATTTAAAAAAAAAATTAGATTAAATGTAACATTTAATTTATGAATTTTTTAATTAAAAAAAAAAAAAGAGTAATATTCATTTATTTTAATTATTGAAGTTATGTAATTATTATATTAAGTTTTTAAAGTAATCGATAGATCTTATTCTATTATTAATATTTACCCTTAGGAAGGTTCTTGACAGTTTTTAAGAACAGTATATTGCTATATCATTATAAAATATATATACCTTATTAATTTTTTTTTTTTTTTTTTTTAAGTTTGAGAAAGAAATAAAGTAACAACTTTGTTACAAACATCTGATAATAAAACAAACATTTTTTTTTTTTTTTTTTTTTTTTTAAATTACCTTCCCAATTACTAGGAAGTAAAATAATTAATGTAATATGGATTTATCTAATTATTTTTCTCAACTTCTAAAAAAAATATTTTTAAATTAATATTTAATTATCGTACAGTTTATATAAAGGAGCTTATCTTAATCGCTTAGGGAATTTAAAAAAAAAGAAGCTTTTTTGTTTTTATAATGAATCCTTTCTACGTAATTTCTTAATATTTAAAAGAAAGCTAAATTATTAAAGAAAATATATATTAAATAGAATTATTATTTTTTTTTAAATTAAAATTATATCACATTTTTTAAATGTTGTTTAAGGTAAATTTTAATGGTTTTAGTTTTTTATAATTTTCTGAATACATAAATGAAAATATCTACCAGCGAATTTGTTAATCAATCAATAGCGAGGATGTTAGACGGCTGAAAAGGCTCCGTATGTTGGAACTGGTAAATGCTATCTATACAATGTTAGAATGTTAACTCCCTGAACAGGAATGGTAACTAAACGACAATTAAGATGATAATTATGTCTGATAACTAGTTTCTATTGAATATTATTGATTAAATTATTTTTGTTATTATATTTTGTTAGGTTAGAAGATTAGTGTGTGATGAATAAAGTGGGAATTCTCCTATCGGTGGATAATTATTCCACTTCGTATATTAACGACTATAGATTGTTTTGTGTTCAGTCATATCTTTTTTTTTATTTTGCATTCATCTATTGTAATTATTCAACTGTTATACTGAGGACAGTTAATTGTTCAGTTTTGATATCTCGTTTATTTAGCTGTTTTCTTTTATTATCTGTTATTTTCTAATTCTTTTTTTTTTAATATTGTTGTACTGTTACAATCATTATGTATTGTTCCAGAGAAGTATTACACATTACTGTTATACACTGTTTATATTTTTCGGGGAGTATCGCTCCTCTTTTTCATGTGCATATTTGTTATACGGTTTCAATATGGGAAACCGATTGTAAATAAAGCGTTGCAGGAAAAAAAAAATGAATAAATAAAATAATCCTTTCTACATGTTTATTACTCTACTTAATTAATATTTAGCCGGTTTCCGTGGCTGAGTGGTATCGTCTCGGCCTTTCATCCGGAGGTCCCCGGTTCCAATACCAGTTAGGCATGGCATTTTTCACATACGCTACAATTCATTCATGTCATCCTCTGAAGATATAACTTAATGGTGGTTCCGGAGGTTTAAAAAAAAAAACAAAAAAACTTAATATTTAAAAGAACTAAATTATTAAACGAAAAAGAAAAAAACATTTTTAATACTTATATTCGCATCGGTTATTATTGTTATAAGCAACTTATCAATGTAATGTAACTGTACCGGTAAATGTGTAGTCAAGAACAAACTCCGAACGGCTATTCCTGAAACGTGTGGTTAATTGAAACTCAACCACCAAAAAAAACACCGGTATCCACGATAAATATATGTTAGAGTTATTATTTAAATTAAAATAGTATTTCCTTTTTCGCTCTTTCATGAAAAATCACCTTTTTAAACATCGTTTAAGGTAAATTTTTATGGTCTTTTTTTTATATATATAATTGGATTATTTAGTTGAATAGTTTTTTTTTTACAATTATTTCTTACCATATGTTGAATTTATTTATTCTTTCATGTGCTTCACTGTAAAGTATCATTTTTTTTTTTTTTTTTTTTTTTTTAAGAAATCAGGTTTCTACGTTCTTCTATTAAGACTGTGACTATTAAAAGGTTATTAATTACTAGTATAATGTAATTTTCATTACATTTTCCATTCGTATAATTATAAAAAAATGAAACAACTTTTTATTAATACGCAGTTTAAACCCTTTAAATTACGTCAATTACTGTAATTAAAATTTATATAGTGAAATTTTAATTTATTCTAATTGTAAAGGATAAATAAAATATACATATATATGTAACACACTTGAATTGTAAATAAATATCACGTTTATCTTTAAATATTTATATGTAGATTTTTAAAAAAATACAATATACTTTGAGAGGGAATTTTTTTTTCTTCTTAGAATTTTATTCAACTAAATAAGCTTAATAATAAATCAATTCATTTTTTTGTTCTAATAAATATACCGATTTTCGGGAAACTAAACTAAAATTCCTTTAATTTTTTAAATGTCAATACAACAGTAATTTTTTCGTAATTTATAATTGCATGTTACTGAATTATTATTTTTTTTTTTAAACATCAAAGTTATTAAAAAATAATAATAATATTATAAAGTGTAAATTTAAAGTATGATTCAATTAAAAAATAAAAAATGCAATTCTCCATAAATCAACTAGAAATGTCAGATAATTCTTGTTAATATAACCAACCTGTCCTGTTATAGATAGTTAAAAGATGACGTAAATTATTAAACATTACTCAGTGTTATTTTTCCTGTGAATCATTTTAGTCGCCGCTTACTGAAGTCATTAATAATAGTAATAATAAAAAAGGAAATTATTGATAGCAGATATGAAATTATATGTAATCGCTTTCACGTGCATATATATTTTTTATATACTCATACGATGTATACTATATACCTGTATTTTTTAATTAGTAATTTAGTTTATACTTTGAGTTGAAACTTTTTAAAAATATTTTTTATTAAAAAAAAGTGTTTACGTATAACTGATCTTTTTTATAACTACAGAAACCTTCATAACTATAGAGAGTAATTTATTTTGATTGAATTTTTTCCTTGTAACATCAAAACATCTACATTGATTTTCGTAAATTAATCTCACAAAATTAAAATCGTTGAATATTAATTATCATTTAATCATCATAATTAGAATATATAATTAGTGTTAAATATCATTTCTAATTATATTTCTTCTTTATATGGATAAGTACCGTCGAGGTTACCGTGTAAGGAAGTGCCAGGTTTTGCCTGGCATGGGAAGATAAGAAAAAAAAACAAAAAACAGAAGATAATAGCAGGCGGACAGGTAAAAAAAAATGAAAAAAGAAATAGAAAACAGGCGTGAAAAAACAAGGTGCACGCTCGGGAGTGAACCATGGCGACGTGTAGGGCCAGGGAGGTAGCTCGGTTGCTGAGGGTGCCTTGGTCCGGAACACATGCAAGGGTGTTCTGGACCGGGGTACTTCTGATGACGCATGGTGGCCCCTCGAGGTATGTGAGGGTCGCGCATGTGGGGGAGGACCAGGCGTGTGAAATGTACACCTAGCCCTCAGTAGGGATAAGAGTAGGGACGGGAAGAGTAGCTCTCCAGAGGAGGGGCATTTCGGCATTCCACAAGTAGGGGGTCTGGATTTCTCGATGAGATTGGAGAGACCTCGATGGGATGACCAGTTATTGCACCCAAGCTTGGGGGATGGTAGGTTAATCTGCTGCCTCGACACTGTGCAGTGGTTGATGACTTGCCTAACGGTGGTTCCAGCTGCTGCGTGGGTTTAAAAAAAAAGTATTATCAACTCAATTACTGGCAATAGTGGATCTACAAAGATTAAAAACAAAAATAAAATGATGATTGAGACACTCAATTTTTTTCAATCCCAAAGAACCAAAATTGTTTGAAAACATGGTTGGATGGATTTTAATAAAACTGTTTGAAAAGTTGTATCCAAATGTAAATATTTACGGAAAAAAAAAATAACTATAATTTGTTGAACAGGTAATAATTTGGCTATAATTGGTTTCAGGCATAATTTGTTTTGTTCAGGTTTCTTGATATTTTGGAATGATGAAGATGCAGGAAATTCACGAAAGCGCTGCTTAGAAATATTCGTTTGGTGATGGCTACTATTTTTCACTGTATCTGATGGTTAATAATTAATTGAATAAATGATTTACTACAGCGATGGAATAAAATATAAATAATATTTTAGGAATTAATATTCATTGTATTTAAGTAACAACTGTTTAGATTTTCGTAATTGAATATCATTTTTCATAAAAATGAATTGTTGTTTTGCACGCTTTTAGTATTATAGTTATAGCTTAATTTTTTCTTTTACGTTACCAACCTTAGAAAATACAACACAAAAATTTATTTAAACAGATACATACAAAATAATAAAGGCAGATAAAAGTAAGATAAATATTAAAAAACGTTTCATCTAAAATGCTAGACTTGCAAGTGTAAAAAAGGTACACACATACACTCACTTTTATATTACTGGCCAAACCTTTTTTATAACCTATCTATCATCTCTCTCTCTCTCCCACTCAATCTCTTTCTCTCTCTCTCTCTCTCTCTCTGCGCGCGCGTGTGTGTGTGTATATAAAACTAATTAGAAACCTTTAAAAATATAACTTATTATTTTTTTTATAGACCCTTAATAACCAGTTCCGGTCTAGATAATACTCCACCATCAGTTATAATGGTTTTTTCCCCCTCGTCTTTAATAATTATGTAATATACTATATTGTTAACGTTTCATAGAAAACTAAAGTAAATTAACCCATTTTCTTAATTTTGTTTTATGCTTGTTGAGTGGAATTATGTTTATCACGCACGAACGGCCTAATCGATTTTAATTAAACTTTTTGGTTCTTTTTTTTTATCATAGTTTAAGTCTTAGATTTAAATTAAGTCACAGTGTATTGTACTCGTATTTTTTACTATATAATTAATGCAAGTAAAGATCAAAAGTTTAAAAAAAAAAAATTCAATTTAGATTAAAAAATGAATTAATTTATGTATTTATATTTACTGGTAGGGGGGGATCCGAATAAGTTTAGAAAATTCAATGAAAAATTAAAAAAAAAAAAAAAATTATTTAAATTTTCGAACGACAATCAAATTTATCAGTTGACAAAAAAATCTTATATTTAAGTAGATCGTAAGTAAATTGTACAATTCATTCTTACGGCACAAGTAATTCGAACATAGAAATTATTTAGCGTTTACAGTTTAAAATAATTCAAATTACAACAACAGCGTGATGCTTAACAGATAAATATTTATAGAATTACTCATATTAAAGTCGAAGAAATTGATTTGAATTCTCGGCTATTTATGAAAAAAAAAAAAAAAAAAAACTGATTTTGTTCAAAATTATTTAGCAATCAACAATCTGAATTATCGAAATATTAATATATAGAAGAACAAATTAAAGTGTAAAAAAATCAACAAACTTGTTTTACTAATAATTTTTACATAAAAAGTAATAACTTTTACGTTTAATAAATTTTAAACTCTAAACAAGTACTATTAACAACTATCTTTAGATAACTTGGGGGCTTACCTCCTCAAGATATATGATTTTTATGATATCTATTAAAAACTTTTTTTAATCATAACTACGGTTTAAAAAAACACTTTTATAACAGATAAAAGCTATTGGTAGGGATAGTTATTATTTTACGATTAGGCTTAAAAGTACATTATTCAATTAATTGGTATTAAGATTATAAAAAGATTGAATATATATATTATTAATATATATAATTATTCATAGTATTTTTTTTTTAAGTTAAACATTTTTTGTTATTATTAATCAGTCTTTTCTGTAGTAAAGTCATATGAGACAACGTTAAAAAAATCTTATAAAGTAAATAAATATATATATATTTTTTTGTTTTTAAAAGAGCTCCATGAGTAATTAGTTTTAGTGTTGAAAGAATTAAAGTTCTAGGAGTTTACGCATCATCCAAACAAAAATGGTTCTCTAGTGTATTTATGTGTTTGTTTTTATGTGATCGCATTATTAATGTATCGTATACAATTTATGGTCCGTAACCAATTTTTTTTTTTTTAAGTAGGGGGAATTATTAGCTTATTTAACTTTGCAATACATATTAATAAATGACATTGTTACAATATATATATATATATATATATATATATATATATATTTAGTCTTGCACCTTTAAACATATCCTGAAAATTATTTAATTATATAAATATTTTTAAAATATGTTTCCTTCCCAATATTTATCAGGACTGATGTCAAAAAAATTGTGAATTTTTTTTTTTCAATTTTGGCCATTTTAAGACCTCGTTCCAATCTCCTTTACTTCTATTTTCTTTGTTTTTTCTCTCTTCCCAGTACTTCATTCTTCCTCATAATGTTATTTGCGTTCTTCCGACAATTTTATTTTCGAATTTCCTTTTCTGTTTTTATCTCGCCGCTTTCATCAATTTCGTTTCTAATTTACCGAGCTCAGATTTTTTCGATCATAATTTGATCTAAACCAATCTTCATCAAATTTTTTACACGTACAACTTCAGATACACTTCTACAAATTATCTAAATTTCAATGAAATTAATGTTGTACATTAGAGAATTTTATATATGGATCTACGTAAAAGTAATTTTATATATAGACCTTTATATAGGTCTATATATATTTATATTTCGTTATATAAATATGTGTATATATATATATAAGGATACCTAATTCTA
>JAAAKQ030186208.1:0-12161 GCA_010016005.3 Zanna intricata | reverse complement strand
GACGACCGTCCTGTGGCTGAAATAACTTGAGAGAGTTGCAATCTCATCAACCGTACACTGACGTCGTTGCAGTTGATAAAGCGCAGAGGGCCACCATAAATTATTTCATCTATGCAGGTCAGATGGACTGATAATCATGTAATGACCATTACACTTATGATATTTTTCTTTTAGGACATGGTGCTTTTACAGATAGGTTGGCCAGATTTGGTTTTGTTAATTCAGGCTTGTGTCCACAGTGTTGGGCGATTATATAACTGAAATTGACATGATGTACATCATGTTTTATATGTCGGCCCAGGTACAAAGCTGAATGTACCCAAAGTAGTTTTTATTGTTAATTAAACTTTCTGTAATGATTCCAAATGATTGAACAGCATCCAGAGACACCTAACTGACCTGTCATTGTAAAAAAAAAAAATAATAATAAAAATGTATAAGAACAAGAGAGCTTGTAAGAGTCATTTCTGGGTCTGATTTGTAAGTTAATTGGAAAATTGAAAGGGAATGGAAAATAGTTTTTGGTTTTCTGAGATTCTTAGCCCTGTGGAGGATTACAGAGAGGATCTGATGCTATAATGGATGTGTAGATACGCCCATGTGGGTGTTTACTTGGCCAAGATAGGTTTTGGCATTCAGCCTTAGTTGTCCGAGATATTTTCTGTTAGATTGTTATGAGTGTTGCGAGTTATTTGCTGATGAGAATGGATATGTTGAGAATTCTGGGATGGCACTGTGATGTGGGAGGGTGTTCGCATTGACCTTGCTCTGAAAGCAGACTAGAGCAGAGAAAGATAGGATATGGTTTCATTAGAAGTTAATTTGATACGTTTCTTTATTCTAGTGTAAATCAAAAGAATTTAAGTAAATTGAATTGTAGAGCAAAATTGTCGTAGTGATGTTATTTGTTTTATTAGTATTATATGGTATTAATAATTTTCCGGTATAAAAGACTCAATCAAGTATAATCTGAGTCCATAGTTTGATTGAAGTTAGATGTGGGAATAATTTTTGTGTAAAACCTTAAGTGTTAAAGGAAGTTGCAGGGATTTTGCTTCCATGAATAGGTTATTTGATAGTTAAGGGTTGTAAATTATGGTAGGTGATTATGTTTGAAAGAATCTAGACGGCTATAGTAAGTTAAGTAAATACACTGATGGAAATGCCTGTGGACAGCCAATTTGTTTTGATGGCATTAATTTAATTTTAACTTTCCATTTCAATAATATATTCCAATTTAGGCAAGTTGCCTTGTGGTTAAAATAACAGATGGAAGGTTGGTTTGTCAAACTTCTTGTTATGTAAAAAGATTTTTTTTTTTAATGGATTTGATTTAGTCATGCATAAAATTCTGTCCTGATTATATTAGTATTATTCCTTCCTTAAAAATAAAATTGGAGTCTGTAAAAGATAAATAATTAATTGGAGAATTGACATCGGGAAATATTAGCAACATTGCTTTTTATATTTGAACATTTTGGGTGGGTTTTCATGTTTATTTTTTTTATTGCAGCAGCCAGGAATTGGGAAGAGTACTGGTAAAGGACGAGGATTTGTAGCCCATGATAATGATTGGGATGATGATAGTAATACATTCGAAGAAACACATTCATTTGACACTGGTGGCAGAGACTTTGGAGGTAGTGGTGGTAATAGGCAAGGAGGAAGAGGAGGTAGAAGTGGCCGTGGGGGTCCAAAAGGAGGACGTGGTGACAGAAATAGAGATGGTGTCAGTAATGGGCAGTTTGATGATGCTGACCATCAAATGAATGGTGGTGATTCCAGGAAGGGTGCATTTAGGGGAAGGAGTAGCAGGGATGGTGGTAAAGGTGGAAGAGGAAATGGTGATGGTATGGGTGATAATGGTATGTTATATTTATTTATCGTGTAAAATGTTTTTAATTTGTGCTAGTGTAAAATGCCGTAACTTATAAAACATTGTATAAATTAATTTCATTACACTTTATACAATGTAACATATGTGTATATTTTGATATAAATAACAGAATTTATGCTTTAATCGAAATATTCTTGCTGTGATTTTTAGATGTGTTTACTTGTGATTACAGCATATCACCCTATAAACTAATGTATTCATCATCTTGATTGAGAATATTTAGTTCAGTTGACTAAATACAAGTTTTATAAATGCTGAAAAAATGTAAGAATAAATAGAAACTTGTTACAGTAATAACAATAATAATTGAATACTGTTACTCTGTTTATTACTTAAAAACAAAGTCATATTTTAGTTATAAATATGTTTGACTAATATTTATTTCACCTTTACTATGTTTACTTTTAACAAGATCTTTATATTTATTAATATAAAAACCTGTCTACAGTAAAAATTTTATCAATGAATTTGCAGCATCAATCAGGTAATATTTATAGTTATGGTTCTAAATGTGACGGTACTGTTGGTATTGTATTTTTTGTTGGTAGCAGGATGTATATATCAAAGTTGAGAGTTCTATCGTAGTAAATATAGTTATTTTTATACGGATTTGAATACTAGATCGTGAATACCGGTGTTCTTTGGGGTTGGGTTTCAATTAACCACACTTCTCAGGAGTGGTTGACCTGAAATTGTACAAGACTACACTTCATTCAAATTCATACACATTCATCCTCTGAAGGTAGTACTTTCGGTAGTTCCAGAGGCTAAACAAGATAAAAGAAAAAGGATGTATATATATATATATATTTAGCTGTCTACATCTATCTATTTGCAATCTGTATTGTTCAATATTTTATCAGCAGAGGATATGATTTGCTTAGATTCTCTGAGTGCTAAATATAGTAACGCTAAATAAAAGTGTTAAATATTTATGAGATGCGATTGGAAAGTTGTAAGACTGGGTTTTTAATTTTGAATGGCACTTCTTACAGACTATTGCAATAGATCATCTTCAAAGAAATTTCCCTCTGGCTGAACACACAACGACTCCAATTATGTTTCTTTTTTGAAGGCATTTCTGAAAATTTTCGTTCTTAAAGAGTGTCAAGTTTATTACCTGGATATCTTCAATTGAGCCAAATTGGTTCACTTTCAGTTTAGGAAATGTGTAGAAGACAGTAGGGGGCTAAATCAGGGAAAAGGGGAGGTAGTGAAAGCACAGGAATTTGGAATTTGGCCAAAAATTCAATGATTGAGAGTGCATGTTGGCTGGTTCCTTGGGGTGGCGGACCCAATTCTTTTCTCGCAAGAGTGCAGGCCTTTTCTAAGGCACGTTTTTGCTCAAATGCTGAAAGACACTTATTTTATTCCGGGACTGTCTGCCCCCTAAATGAAGAATTGAAGAAAAAAAATCAACATTGGCTTTACATTCGACAGACTTCACACTATTTTGGTCGTGGTGAATTTGGACACTTTCACTGCAATGAATTGTGGCTGGTTCATACCCATAAATCCATGATTCATCGCCTTTAATTACTTTTTATCTTTTTTTGAACTGAAAAAAAAACATGTACCCTCAACAGGTTACAAAAGAAAAAAATGTGTATATACATGTGTTTTGTGAAGTTCTGCTGGGACTTTCACTACCTATTCTACTTTGGAAAATAATGGAAAAGGTTCACATAAATATATATACTAAAGTGCTTCATTTGTGAGTTAAAGACTACTCAAATATCAGCTACCCTGGTGAAATGAGATCGTACTGAAATTTTTAGAATGTTAATTAGGAGCAGAATAAGTGATTTCTTATGTTTTTTGACCTGAAAAATGGAATAAAATAGGCCCCATAAGTGTACCTACAGTAGCTTTTTTTAGTAATCTGGGATGAAAACCCATTTTTTTATGTTTGATTTACAAAAACTTTGTTAAATAGGTAATAAACGCATAAAACTTTTGAGAATTTAATTCTGAACCAAATGATTCAGAATCTTTGCGAAACAGGCTCACTATCTAGCATTTGTACTAGCTATGCTAGGTCTCAAAACACCTTGTTTTATTTACCAAAGAGGAAATTCATGTATCAACCTATGCAGTGACCATTTTTGGATAGAAATAAATACTAATGAAAGGCTTATATATGAGAACACTATTTTCAACCTAGATGTGACGTCAGTGTATGGTGCCTTCTGAGATTTTGGTTTGGATGAAGAATATTATATACAAAAGTACATTCTTTTATAGAATCAGGACTCTGCATTATGGTTGTGACTGAGCAACTTAAGGAAGCCCTGAAAAATGAAAAAGAGCAACAAAAATAGAATGGAAGAAAGAAAGTGAAAGTACACCACGAAATATGTTGCAAATGGCAGGCTTATTTTTTTTAATCTTTATTATAAACTGGTACTTATGCACTTCGGTGTAGTGCTGTTTCTAAATGAAATTGAAATTTTTTTACCTTTCTTTTGTTGAACTTAATTCGTTTCATACGATCTTGATCAGAATTAAATTTTCTAAAGGAAATATCAAAATGTTTTATATATTTATTATCCAGTTAACAAAGTTATGTCAAAACATAAAAAAAAAAAACAATTTTTAAGCGAATTTATTGTTTCACTCCAGATTTCTCAAAAGTTACTGCAGATTTGGTTCTGAAAACTATTTTATTCAAATATTCAGGTCAAAAACCATAAGAAATGACTGATTCTGTCCCATAATAAACATCCTAACAGTTTTATTTCACTGGTAGCTGGAATTATCTGAGCAGAATCTTTCACTAGCCATAACTCGCAAACAAAGCATTTTAGTACATATATTTGTGTAAACATTTCTATTATTTTCACGAGTAGAATGTAATATGAAAGACCCAGGAGAACTTTGTGGTAAACCTGTCTATAAATACAGGGTGATTCAGGAGGATAGGGCAATACTTTGACAATTCATTCTAGAGGCTAAAAATAAGAAAAAAGTTCATATAAACATAGGTCCGAAAACTCTTCGTTAGCGAGTTATACAGAGTAAAAGATTTCGCCGAATTTCAGTTCCTCCAGGTAAATTAAGGTTTTCTGAAATTCTGGAAAGGTCAATTAAGGGGCAAATTCAATTGTTTCTTATGGTTTTTGAGCTGGGAAATCAAAAAAAAATAGGTCTCAGAACTGTATCTCTCTTAGTTTCTGAGATATCCCATGTAAAACTCGTTGCCAGACTACGTTGAACCATCTGCAGAATGTTTTCACCTTCATCATGATTTGCTTGTCGTTCAGATGAAATATGAGCGCTGGGAAGTGTACCATTCTCACAAAGATTATTAAAAATTCTAATAAAACTTTACGATTTGGTACAACACGACCAGGATACTTAGGATCAAAAAAATAGCCAAAAATAGGATCAAAAAACACATTTTTTTATGTTTGACATACAATAATGTTGTTAAATTGGCAATAAATCATAAATTTTTTAAACATAAATTGTAGAGAATTTAATTATAAGAAGATTGGTGTAAATAATGTCAACAGAAAACAAATAAAATTTTAAACATGTCGACTCTTATTAACAACAAAACAGACGAAAACTTAGAAGAAAATGTTACAAAAAAAGAAAACAGATGTGTCTAGTAGGTACAATAATTTTAGACCTATGGAAAACAAGTTGGCAACACTGATTTTTTTCATCACAATTTGTTTAAATACTACTCATTGTTGTCAGTTAATTGTGGTAATATGTTAAATAACCTTTTGCTGATCAATCGTGTTTGCTGTAGTATGGTATTACGTCGAATTCTTATTGTAAAAATTTCAGAAAACTCTAAAGAAGTGTAATTTTGTATTCATTTTACAGTGCATAAAAATCAACTCTGTTAAAAAAAGTGAAATTCTGTTTAGTTTTGTTTTGAAATATACCACGTATCTTCACTAATGCCGAATATGCCAACATGATTTTCATCTACGGATTTTGCAATGGAAGTGCTGTGGCAGCGGTTACGGAACATCGACATAAGTATCCTGGTCGTGTTGTACCAAATCGTAAAGTTTTATTAGAATTTTTAATAATCTTTGTGAGAATGGTACACTTCCCAGCGCTCATATTTCATCTGAACGACAAGCAAATCATGATGAAGGTGAAAACATTCTGCAGATGGTTCAACGTAGTCTGGCAACGAGTACACAGTTAATTGCAACACGGCTCAATATTGCACAAAGTAGAGTATGGAGGACATTAAATAATAATGGATTGCATTCTTTTCATATTCAGAAAGTGCAACATCTCCAGCCTCGTGACTAAGCCAGGCAGCTGCTGTTTTGTTAATAGGTTAATAGGAATCAACATTTAATTCCATTTTATACTATTTTTGGATGAAACTACTTTCACTCGTAACGGAATAAACAACACACGGAATGCACATTGGTGATCTGAAGAAAAGCCACATGCTACAGTGGAAAAAAATTTGCAGCAACGATTTTCAATGAATGTTTGATGTGGTATCATAGATGACCAATTAGTTGGTCCTTTCATACTACAACATTGTGTCACAGAGAGAAATTATCTGGAATTTTTACGTAATAAATTTATTATATTGCTGAAAAATATCCCTGTAGCAAAACGAATTGAAATGTATTACCAACTTGATGGAGCTCCTACACATTTCAATAATGAAGTAAGGCAATGTCTTAATGAAAAATTTGCTGGTAATGGATAGGACGTGGAGGGCCGGTTAATTGGCCACCGAGATCCCCGGACGTCACGCCATTGGATTATTGTTTGTGGGTATGGTTGAAAAACGAGGTTTACAAGCAAAAAGAAGACACGCGATGAACTGATTGCTTGCATTCTTAACGCTACAGCTATAATCAAGGAACGCAAAGATACCATTAGACTGGCAACACAAAATCTAGTACAACGCATTGAAAAGGCATTGAACACAAATGTAACATTTTTGAAAGTTATTAAACCACATGAAATACTAGTTGTAAGCGGCATTTTATCATTATCATAAAAAAACAGTAATTATTCTTTCTTCCTCCAGTTATTTTCTACTGTACTAACGAAAAAGTTTTTTCAATCTGTTAAAAATTATCTGTTTTGTTGTTAATTAGTCGACATGTTTCAAATTTTATTTGTTTTCTGTTGACATATTTTACATCAATCTTCTTATAATTAAATTCTCTACAATTTATGTTTAAGAAGTGTGTGATTTATTGCCAATTTAACAACATTATTGTATGTCAAACGTAAAAAAATGTGTTTTTTGATCCTATTTTTGGCGTTTTACATGGGATATCTCAGAAACTAAAAGAGATACAGTTCTAGGACCTATTTTTTTCTACTACTTAACTATAAGAAACAATTGAATTTGCCCCTTAATTGACCTTCCCAGAATTTCAGAAAGCCTTAATTTACCCGGAGGAACTGAAACTCAGGCAAAATCTTTCACCCTATACAACTCGCTAACGAAGCTTTTTCGGAGCTATGTTAACATGAACTTTTTTCTTATTTTTAGCCTCTAGAATGAATTGTCAAAGTATTGTCTTATCCTCCTGAATAATCCTGTATATAAACATGTAAACAAAACAATAGAAAAAAATCTATGCAGACACAAATTACTTTCTTGTATGCCTATTAAATTACATATATACAATCTTTAAGAATTACATAAAATTTTATTTCGCTAGTAATTTCTGATTATTTTTCATATTTTTTTTTTTATTGTTATTATTGAATTATTTATTGTAAACATTTTTGAACAATCATGGGTTAATTTACTGATGGGTTACTTTATTGATGAAAACAATTTGGTTTATTGCACAAATATTGATGAGCTTATGTTGAACTTTGGCCAAGTTTATAAACTTGGGGACTGGCACCTTTTGATAGATTTGTCTAAGTATAGTTTAAAAGTGGTTCTTCTAGGCAATGAAAACAAATATCCTTTGATACCAATCCAATAGGTTATGGTATTAATTTGAAACATACAATGTTGATGGAAGACGTTCTTGAAAAAATAAATTATTAAAAACATACCTGAACATATGTGGTGATTTGAAAGTTTTAGCTATTTTGTCGGCTATAAATACATGTGTTTTCTTTGCGAATGGGGCAACATGTTTAGGGATAAACATTATGTTACCTAAGAGTGGAAGAAACGAGACAACTTAACTCCAAAATAATATTATTATTTATCAGCCCTTACGGAAAATATTATTCACGGCCCCAAAAAAATTTTTTTATCCCCTCTCCATATCAAGCTATGACTAATGAAAAATTCTGTAAAAGCAATGAAGAAGGTTAGCGCCGGATTTTTGTACATCAGGCAGAAATTTCCAAATGTAACTGGAGGAAAAATTAAAGAAGGGATATTTTATTGGTCCTCAAATAAGAGAGTTTGTCAAAGATGATGTATTTAACTCAATGTTAAATAATGTAGAAATTGCAGCTTGGGCTTCATTTTAAGGCGTTTGCAAAAATTTTCTCAGCTAACAAAAATTCAAAAATTACCACAATACTGTTAATCAATCAACTTCTTACTTCATACAGAGCAATGGGATGTAATATGACTTTGAAAAACCTCCACTCACATCTGGATTTTTTCCTGGACAAACTTGGAGAAATAAGTTACCAATACAGTAAACGTTTCCACCAAGACAATTTAGTGATGGAAAGCCGTTAACATTTAATGTTGCATACTTTAGAACTGCATGTAAATATACATTCTTTCTGTTTAAATAGTTAAAAAGTGAATTGTTAAGTAGCCTAGTATCTTTAACCCATAACATCTATTCTAGCTAAAGCAAAGCTTTATGTATTTATAAAATAATGTTTCATGTATTACATAACATTTATTTAAATCAGCATTTTTTTCTTGAACTTCTTGTTCTTTCAGGTTAACTTGTGCTGACAATTAAAGGTTTTCTTTAGTAACCGAAGGAACTAAAACAAAATAATATAAGAAGTGTTGATTTAAATGCATTTTTATGCTTAAACGTAATAAATAAAATTTTATTAAGGTGAATTCTTAAAATGAATAAGTGTTTAAAAATATTTAAACACTTATAACAAACATTTAACAGGAAATATTATATTTAATATATAGCAACATTATGTATTATTATATTATTAATTTCGAAAATGTTATAACTTGTAACAACTCCGTATGATGCATGCTTGCTGATAGTAGTAATAAATAAATTTTACTGGTAAACTTTTTTATATGATTTTTTATATGTTTTTTAAAGTTATATTTCTGATATCTATGCAAAATTTATTTGGATAAAAAGGGGCTTTAAGGTTTAATATACTTTTAGTTATTTGCTAAAATTCTATGTACCCATCTCTATTATTCATAGTAAATTCTAAAAGTTTTTGCATTATATGTGTTCTATATATTGTTAAGTATTTTCATTTTGTAGAAAAAGAAAAACCAAGGGAAAGATACATACCACCAGAACGAGAGTGCACTGATGAATTATTTGAACAAGGTGTAACAGCAGGAATAAACTTTGACAAATATGATAGCATAAAAGTTATGGTAAGTTGAGAAGCAGCGAGGTTTTGTTTTTTTACAAAAGTTGTTAATATTTAACAACTTAGCGTTAATTTAGTTTGTTTACAAGCGAAAAAAAGTTTTAAATATGCAAATTTTTCAGTAAATTGTGTAGTTATTTGGCTGATTTGCTTGACTATGATTACCATTTTACATTTAACAAGCATCAGCTTTCTTACACATATATTCCTCTTCAGTCTTAATTTTGAAAATTAAAAAAAAAACTTCTCCCTTCTGGACAATCTGAATCAATTTGACTGTTAATACTTCAAAAATCTAGATCTTATAAAATGATTTTTTATTATAAAGTTTGTTGAGCAATTAAAACATTTTTTTTTTACAGCAATTAGTGGTGGTTATTGCTTATTTAAAAATTTTTTTTTTGTAAATGTAATTACAACCAGTTAGAAGAATTAATGTAAAATATTAACAGTGTAATTCAACTCATCACCAATAATACAGCCCTGCAAAATTTGAATTGTGGAATGTTTTTTAAGTTTTGATAATTGATTCCTATGTATTTTTTAGCACTGAATCCAAAAATGACCTTCATTTTTTCTTCATGTCAGGAATTTTCATAAATCGCAATTTCAAAATTTGTAAAAAGTTGAAAAATTGTGAAATGTTTATTATAAAATAGACATAATTTTTTTTTTATAGTATATAATATATATATATTTATTTATTTACTTTTTTGGCCTTATACTATGCATTGTTGTAGCTAAACAGTTAAGTGATCTGATGAGGAGGTCAAAGGGGGTAAAGATGATAAGTGGGATAGCTTGGCTGATGGGTTATAACAAGATTTATTGGTAGTTATCCGTGCCATTCATGCATCACACAACTATTCTCAGTGCTGTTTGAACCATCAGTGTAAATCAATAAAGTTTTTCTAGTCTTCTGTGATCAAACATGTTTGTCTGTGGAAAATTTATTTTCAGACCATAAAGCAAACTTTCTGTTTCCAAAATTGCTTCAAAAGACTGCAAAAATTCTGCAGATTTGTTTTGTTACATTTGTGGTGAGTTAATAGTGGGAAGGCAAAAAAGAAATATAACAAGTTTCATTTGACAACTGTACCTCACATATTTTGGAATGAAAATAGCAGATCAAAACAAAACTTAGGCATCCCACTGTTTGCTATGCATGTGCTGAAGGTATTAGATGGTGGTGAGAGAATGAACAAAAAGCATCCAGATTTGGAGTTCCGGTGGTGTGGCAAGAGTCACAAAACCACACCAATGATTATTACTTTTGTTCAATTGGCGTTCACAGTTTCAGAATAAAAAAAAGAATCGTCTGTCCAAACATGCCATCTGCTTTATGCCTGGTTCCTCATGGGCTAGACGTACAATTGCCAATTCCACCAGAAAATTACCTGAAATAGACAGTTCCACAAATGATTTAAATGAAGATAACATCAAGGAGGACAGCTTTATTCGCATGTAAGAACTAAATGATTTTCTTCAAGATTTGCATCTGCCCAAAGAAAATTAGAATTTCTTGGTTCGAGGCTTAAAGAGAAGGATCTGCTAGCAACTGGCACCTCATTTTCCTAGAACCTGGAACAAAAAATGTGCTCTGAAAAGCTATTGTAGGTTTGAGTAAAGTTCTTCTCCCACCTCTGCATATCAAGTTAGGCTTGATAAAACAATTTTTCAAAGCCACCAAAAGAATGTAAATATTTCAAATACATCTATGACAAATTTTTAGTCCTATGCTAAATTAAAAGAGGTTGTCTTTACTGATCTTGATATTAGAAATCTTCTCAAAAATGGTAATTTTGAGAAACAAATTTAAGTTTAAGAAAAAGAAGCCCGAGGAGCTTTATAAGAAGTAAAAAAAGGAGTTGCAGAAGTACAAAAATTTAGGCCTAAATTCACATATGGACTATTTTCCTGAAAATCTGGAGGCCATTAGTGAAGAAATGGGTGAGAGATTTCATCAAGACATGAAAGAAATGGGAAGGGAGTATCAACGAAAGATGAACTCTTTCAATGATAGCAGTCTATTTCTGGATGTTACACTGAGATGCACCCAATAGAGAACATAGAAGGAAAAGCGTGAAGCAGAGTATAAACCACCCAAAGAAACTTCGACATGGAATAAAATTGTAAGTATTTTACATACTTCATCATTAAGGTTGGGTGAATAGGAAGACTAAAGGTAATGACATTTCTCATAAACAGTTTCCAAAGGCAATGACCATACCTCATAAACATTAAATAAATAATAATAAAATCATTTTAAAATGCGCTATAATAGAAATTGCTGTACTTTGTGGCAATTTCCATTAGAAAGTAAGGGAACTATGATCCCCCTCCACCCTTCGCTTCAGACCTCTCAACAGTTTAACTATAAGAATGCGTAGAATAAGCCAAAAAAAGTGAATGTATTATATTTATTTAAAAAAAATATATATATATTTTTTTGACATTACTTTTCAATAATGTTGTTTGAATTTTCAATAATGAATAAATGCACTTAGGTATGTTAACCCTACTGTTCTGTTCCCATTTACTATACACATGTACTGTTCGAGTCAATATGACCCGAGGCAATAAATTTTCTTTAATTTTGTAAATCAGTATAATTTTTTATTTGCAATAATTAAGTTTTCTTATTATATTACAAAAAATAATAGTACTAGTCATTATTACAATGCAAATTAAAATAATATACTTTATTTTTTATAATACATGTAATAACAATTTTTTTTGTGGACAA
>JAAAKQ030186197.1:0-12161 GCA_010016005.3 Zanna intricata | reverse complement strand
ATGCCTGACCGGGATTCGAACCCGGGACCTCCGGATGAAAAGCCGAGACGCTACCACTCGGCTACGGAGACCGGCAAGAAAATGTTGCTTTGATGTAAGCGTAATTGATATATTATTGTATTTTCATTGTTTGGTTACTTAGCTAAGGTAGAGGACAAATTTTCTGATGAAATGGGCTGCAGGTTTGAATCTCATTATTATGCAGATCAGCGGTAGCTTGTAGCTAAAATTAGTGAGGCTCCACAAAATTTTTTTTCTGGCCCTTTTCAAAGCCACGGTTAAAGTTTTCTTTAAATAAAAGCACCAAAAAAAATTAATCAAATAAAGTAACTGGAAGCGAGATAATAATCTAATTCTACAATTTATCACGTTCAAGAATATGGTACACGGTTATTAAGCATAACACACGCGACGTAAAATAAAAATTAACCTTCTACCAGCATGCCAGAGTCGGCACTGTGGGAGTCACATTCCTCTCTCCCCTCGCGTGCAGTTTCCTATGTGCGGATGCGCACAACTAAACACTAAGCCGCTGGAACTCTGAAGCGCACGAAGATTTTTGTATCTTTTTCATAAGTTTAAGGATTATATATTGTACAAGTATAAAGAAAGAA
This sequence comes from Zanna intricata, assembly GCA_010016005.3. Classification (NCBI taxonomy): domain Eukaryota; kingdom Metazoa; phylum Arthropoda; class Insecta; order Hemiptera; family Fulgoridae; genus Zanna; species Zanna intricata. The sequence continues at coordinate 11,547 of JAAAKQ030186197.1, read as the reverse complement.
TTAATGAGAAAAGGACTGATTATATTAAATGTTATCGATAAAATCTGGTGGAAATAGGGGTGCTACAGTTCTACAGAGTCGCCACTGATTCAGATGCTAACTTAAAATTTAATATACCTTTTAATCGTGCTGACAATTTTCGAAGCCATTACTAATGTTCACTGAAAGTGCAGGATATTTTTCCGATCAATAAAATGCTATATCCGATCAGTAAAATCTCCGATCAATAGAATGCTAAAACTGTTACCTACACGTCGCTTTGAAACGTTTTATATCCTAAGCTTTTAATCCTTGTATTTTATTATTAAATTGCATACTTTTCCTTCGTACATTTTCATCTAAAGTTTATTATTACATATTAAAACTTTTTAAATAAGAAGTTATATTCAATCAATTTTTTCTCTCTTTCAAACGTTTAACTTGAATCTTTTTAAAGGTTAAATCTGCTGCATCAAAACGATGTTAAGTATGATCATGCACATTCCAGATTTTTATGATATCGTTTTTTATAAAGGAAAATAATAGAGTTATTATTATGTAGAAAGGATTAGAAGAGAAAAATTGAAAGTTAATGATAGGCTTATATTAAAGAAGCGAGTTGGTGGATCGTTTCCAATCTGTGTCGTGTAGACATCAAGCCATTAGATATAGGGCGTTCATTTAAATTGCTGGCGATTTAACTCGTACTCCCGGTAACCTTTTCCTCTAATTTATACAAACATAGTACGCAAATATGGCTAACTGAAGTAACATTTTTTATCCTCACACTGAAAATCGAATTCATTTCTTTTTCTATAATATCGATATCTGTAAACTGATAAAATCATTCTTCATTTATTTGAATCTGTTATAATATGCAGTGTTTATCTCGTAAAGTTTATTTGTAATATTATATTCATAAAGTTAAAATTAATTAAGCTGCAGAAAAATAAATTGAAAATGGATCTCTGAATTATTTTATGTTTGTATTTAAAACTAAATAGAATTATATTATCGTCATTAATTACATTGCAGAATACACTATTTTATTTTCATGTGTGTATCGATAGTAAAAATCTAGCAAAGATGTAAAAATTTTCCCGAGATTTTATTGAAAGTTGTCATTCATATATTATTTCACTCGCTACCTTTAGAAGTGAGAATTATTTTTATTCCTAAGAGCCTACTATTTTTCCACTTATTAATAGATTTTCTTATAATTTTTTTTATTTATCTATGAATTTTCTTAAAAAAAAAAAAAACAAAGAAAATAGTTGGAAAAATGGTAAAGAACACAAAAAAAAAATTACGAACTTAATCATTTTATGTTACTTTATTTTGTAATCCAGTACCACAACTCGTACTTAAAACTGCTCAAATGATAGTAAAAGTACTTAATATTAGGTTGGAAAATTTCCCACCAGACTGATCTAGTGTGGTTAACGCGACATCGCAAATCAGCTGATTTCGAAGTTGAGAGTTCTAAATTCAAATCCTAGTAAAGGCCACTAGATCGTGGATACCGGTATTGTTTGGTGGTTGGGTTTCAATTAACCACACTTCTCGGGAGTGATCGGCCTGAGATTGTACAAGACTACACTTCATTCACATTCTTACATATCATCCTCTGAAGTAATACCTTACAGTAGTTCCAGAGGCTAAACAGAAAAAAGAGAGAGGTTGGAAAATTTTCTAAAATATATATATTTTAAACTTCTGTGATAAATGTAGAAAATTATTTATATCTTAATAACATCTCTTTTAGGAATTAAAACCCTTAAAACTTTACAAAAGTTGAAAAAAATAAATAAAATACAGCGTAATAGTAACAATGGTAAGTAAAGAACAAAGACCTTTGAAGACGAACACTTCACAACTTCACCCCCAAAGAGACTAGGGCCATGATCTATGACTTAAAAATCTTTTCCGGGATTACACGAATCTATCTAAATATTTGATATCAATTGGTCCGTTATCTTTTGTGTAATGCGATTGCAAAGCAGACATAACGCACTGGGTTGGTCTAGTGGTGAACTAGTCATCGCAGATCAGCTGATTTCGAAGTCTAAAGTTCTAAGGTTTAAGTCCTAGTAATGGCAGTTACTTTTATATGAATTTTGAATACTAGATTGAGGATACCGGTGTTCTTTGGTGGTTTGGTTTCAGTTAACCGTTTATCTCATATATAGTCGACTTGAAACTGTACAAGACTACACTTCATTCACATTCATACATATTATCCTCATTCATCTCTCAAGTAATACCTTACAGTGGTTCTGAGAGTTATGCAGAAAAATAAAAGATATAACGCACTACAAACTTACGCATTCATATGTATATAGTTTGCAGGATTATGTAAGAATGTTATGCATGGAAAACAAGGACAGTACAAATAAATTTAAGTATGTACTATTTACATAAGCATGTCGAAACAGCAATGAAAATAACTTAAACATTTGTAATAACTATGAAGATAATATTTATTAATAAATCTATAATATTAGTATTGAATAACTGATATAAAATTTTTAAAGTACTGCAAATAAAAAAATCTGATGTGAACACTACATTACTTCTCGTACCAAAATTCAAAAATAAAGCAATTCTCAATTATGATTTTCAATTAATATTAAATGATCAGATGTTCCTACCACCTGTTACATATACACATATGTAGACCATCAAATTTTATTTCACTAATAAATTTTTTTTAACAATCACGGGTTAATAAATCAATATATTTATTATTTACTTATTTCAAATGACACACAGCATATAAAGTTTGTAGAATATAGAAGCATGATATTTAACAAGATGTTTCATCGCACTTGTTTTTAACACATTTTGTGTTTCCCCATCGGTTCTATAAACTATATCAAATTATAATTACTCTTAACATCTTTAAATTATGTATGAATTAGAACACGAGTGGTATTTTCTTAATGTACATAAATTCTGCAGACATCAAAGAAACTTGAGTAGAGTAAATGGAAAATTTAATACGAATATTAATATTTAGACAAAGTTAAGGAAATCGCTTTGGCGAAGAACACTAAAGGAAATTTAAAGGAACTTCGTAACCCAATAAACAGTAGTGCTGAGTGTATGTGATGTAATTTTGAATGTAAGTAAATAAAGAGGGAATGAAATTGTTGTCGAGTAAATATCATTAAATATTAGCATATTTTCATAGATATTACCTTCAATTACAGCTTTTATACATGGTTGTTGTAAGAAGCTTTTGTTTTTGCAGTTCATAAAAATCTGCACATGACTTCCTTGTACGCCTATTAAATTACATATACATTTTTTTTTTTTTTTAATGAAAAGTACATAAAATTTAATTTAATTAATTACTTTCCATATTTTTTATTGTTATTATTGAGTTATTATTTATCGTAAAATGTTTTTACTATCACAGGTTAATAATTATTAATAAATCAATATATTTAAATTTAAAAAAAAAAGGTGATGAATTCTGATTCGAACGATGTGTCTTCCCCTTGTAAGATCTAAATATTTCATTAATTAAACTTTTATTTGGCTATAACTGGAACCAAAGAAAATAAATACCACATGTGACATATTTTTGAAAATCAGTCAGTGAGGGCTTATTATTGCAGTTAAGAAAGAGTTTAAAATCCAGATTTGTTTGGAATTTGGACATTTTTTGTATACTTTTGGTTCAGTCAATTGTAATGATAAGCTGAGGTGTACAACTAGATGTTACTGCAACAGTCCAAAACAATCCAAAATTTCAACATCCTAAGGCTAATATTTTTTTGAGTTATGCGAGATATATACATACAGACGTCACCCCGACACTATTCAAAATTGATTTACGGACGGTAAAAATTTATATTTCCGTTGAAATCTGAAAACCGAATTTTTTCACGATCATGATACTTCCGTTACTTCGTACTCAAAAGTATCAAAAATCCCAAAACAATTTAAATTTTTGAATTTTACTTAACTACAGTAATAAGCCCTTACTGAGAGCTTTTCAACGACTTATTATAAGTGGTACTTATTTTCATTGGTTCTAGAGTTATAGCCAAAAAATAAAATTTTTATTAAAGAAATATTTGAATTTTACAAGGGAAGGCACATTGGTTCGAATCAGACTTGATCTGATTTTTTTTTTTTATTTCTCTAAATTTTTTTTTTTTTATTTAAATACATTGATTAGTTAATAATTATTAATCTGTGACTGTGAAAATTTTACAATAAATAATACTTTAGTAATGGAAATAAAAAAAAAAGAAAAACTATCAGAAGTTATTAGTGAAATAAAATATTATGGACTTTTAAAAATGTGTATATGTAATTTAATAGGCATTATTACATATGTGTATATGTAATAGCTTAGGTGAAAATCTGATTATTTGATATTAATTGAAAATTAAAATTTAGAATCTTTTTATTTTTTTTATTTTCCTACAATTATGTCATGTGAAGTACACATCAGATTTTTTTTTTATAAATGTTTGTGGAATTCGAACAAAATTACAAAATAAAACTGCATAGGAATTTGAGTAGCACGTGAGGAAGCATGATTAAACATGATTAAGCACGATAACGATTAATTAAGCACGAAAAATAATTGCATAGTTTTTCAAATATTCATAACTATATAATTTTTTTTTAAAAAAAGTACTTTTTTAAAGACTACTTCTTATTTGAAATATTTTATTTATTTCATGTCAAAGTTCTTTTGAATTTTTTTTTAAACAAGGTGATAGATAAAATAAAAAGTTGAGCAAAATAAAGAAATTAATTTAAAGATTTTCCATGTGTGTTGTGAATCACCAAACCTACATTCTTAATTTTGATTATTTATTTAAGGAAAAAATTGTTTTTTTCCCTGTTATTTCATGATTATAAATAAAACAGTTTATTAGAATTACAAGACCCTAATTTATATATCTTTCACTGAATTTCGATTTTTTCCGGAAACCAAAATTTGTCACACTTTTTATTACAATTACACACAATTTATAATAAAATTATATTTTTATAGAATATGGACAAATGAGAAGAAAAAAAAATTTTTTGGACACCACATGACTTCCTTACACGCCTACTAAATTACTTATATATATTTTTTTTAAATTAAAATTATATAAAATTTTCTTTCATTAATAACTTCCCATATTTCTTATTTTTTTTTTTTTATTATTGAATTATTATTTACCGTAAACATTTTTTTTTTTAGAATCACAGGTTAACAGTTATTAACAAATCAGTATAATTTAAAAAAAGAGGAGATGAATTCTAATTCGAAGAGTTGTGCTTTCCCCTTGTAAGACTCAAATATTTCATTAATTAAAATTTTATTTGGCTTTAACTCTTGAACCATTGAAAACAAGTACCACTTACGATATATCGTTAAAAAGATCTCAATGAGGGCTTATTACTGCAGTTAAGAAAAAGTCTAACATCCAGACATTTTCGGTTCAGTCCATTGCATCAAAAGGGAAAGTGGACAATTAGAAGTTACAATAGTCCTACATCCAAGATTTCGACATTCTAGGGGAATCTTTTTTAAGTTATGCTAGATACGTACGTACATACAGACGTCACGCCAAAACTAGCTGTAGTTCCATTGAAATCTGATAAAACCGACATTTTTTCGCGATTACTTCCTTGAACTTCGTACAGGAAGTAAAAAGATCGGAGAAAAAATTGTTGTTGCAGTGCAGTCAAGTATTTCTCTTTTATAATGATCAACCTGTTATTATAAAATTTTTTTAATTATACAGAGTTATTCAGAAGGATAGGACAATACTTTGACAATTCATTCTAGAGGCTAACAATAAAAAAAAAGTTCATATAAAAATAGGTCCGAAAACGCTTCGTTAGCGAGTTATACAGAGTGAAAGATTTCGCCCGAGTTCCAGTTCCTCCGGGTATATTAAGGCTTTTTGAAATTCTGGGAAGGTCAATTAACAGGAAAATTCAATTTTTTCTTATGGTTTTTGAGCTGGGAAATCGAAAAAATAGGTCCCAGAACTGTATCTGTCTCAGTTTTTAAGATATTCCATTAAAACGTCAAAAATAGGGTAAAAAAAAAACATTTTTTTACGTTTGACGAACAATAACGTTGTTAGATTGGCAATAAATCGTACATTCTTTAAACATAAATTGTAGAGAATTTAATTATAAGAAGTTTGATGTAAATAATGTCAACAGAAAACAAATAAAATTTTAAACAGATATACTAGACAGTATATTAATATAAATATATAAACTAATATATATAAAAATATAATAGAAATATATTATATTAATATAAACAAAGAAACTAGAAAATTTCTTTGTTTTCTTTAGTTGACTTATTTTCATTTTTTTTTAAATTATATCATTTGTTGCAGATTGGAGTATGGAAATCATGGGAAAAAGAAGGACTAGATATTAAAGACATAGTATGGCCAGGAAATAGTCATAGTCCACCGCAGGGTGTACCAGAAAAATTTCATCTAAAAATAACATTTTTAGAAGAATCACCTTATATAAATTTGGCTCAACCGGATCCTGTAACTGGAAAATGTAATATGCAGCGAGGAGTTATATGCAGAGTCGGAACTGAAGCTGATATCGCACAAGCGCAGTAAGTTTAATAAAACTTTATTAATTTACTTTTTATATTTAATAGTTGTTTACATTTTTACTTTTTGTTTTAGAGTAGTCTCGAATTTAAATTTATATTTATGAATAAATATAATTAAAAAAATATTTATTCATATTATTTATTTATGAATATATATATAATATTTAAATAAATATTTATATTTATTTATGTGTATATTTTTAGGAAAATTAATTTAAAAGCAGATAATTTAATCTTTGTTACTTACTACCAAAAAGTTATCCGGGGAGAAAGGGATGTTTATTATGAAAAAAAAGTTGATTGATAAAGTTATCGCCTTTACTTTTTCTTTAATTTTTTTTTTTGTAATTCCTCAAAGGATGGTAGCTAGTTTTTTAAATTATTTACACCGCAAAAATAGCTTAAACTTTTTGTAGTTTTTAAACTTTTCTTTTTGTAGTGTTGTTACCAGTAATTTCAAATATTAAAAAGGGTTTTAAATATCTTCAAAATGGAGAAGTTTAAGAATTAGATTCTCTGTATTATTATTTTTTTGGGGGGGTGGGATAGCGGGTATCAACTATTATGGTGATTATCCCTCTGCCCAAGCTAAGACTTTCCACCATGATCAAAAATAGCGACCAATTCAAAAGAGCAGCCTTGTCAAACAGATCATCTTATAACAGACTTGTTATAAAACATTAAAACCTCTACAGAACAAACAAGATAACAAAGGTGTATATAGGACCCTTGGTACTTAAAAAACATACAATCCACTTCTAAACAATGTAATCAAAACGGAAGTAAATGACCGGTAATTTTTAAAAACACATCCTTAAAATAAATTCATCAATAGTTTAAAGATGTTTCAAAAGCGTTATCGCCTAGGTTTTCCCATTTGGCAATCTTTTTTTATTTCTTTTTTTTTCATCCTGACGATTCCACATCTGAAGACAGGATATCTTAGGCCTCGAAGATTCAACCTTCATCCATCTTCATTAAGAGAATGTTTTGCGCTCGGTATCATCTGATTCCGACCCAGTTGGAGTGGGGAGTATTTCTTCCAAGTGTAGACTCGATTCACTCTCCGCCGAAATTTTTAGATAGCTATAATGATAGCCCTCTCTTTAGGGCTTTCGTTGACTATATATCTATTGATGTACAATTTCTTTATTTGCAATCATCTCATCAGTTTTCTGACTTCCCTGAATAGGAATTTTCTGTACCTGAAATTCGATCTGCGTTATATTAATGCCAGACTTCTGAATTTTTGGTACATTATCTTCCACCTTATGACTGCTTGAAGGTTCATTCCTAGATTAAAAGTACTCTTCTGCTTAGCGACATCTGATTTTTTTTCGGTACCAGTTTTGGGCAGCTTTTTCTGATCGGTGGACTTTTCAGTTTCTCATTGATAATGCGTTTAACTATATTAGTTAAAGCTGATGGTACCTCAGAGATTACGCTTTTTAGTTTAAAAGAAGTTAAAGGAGCCGCAACAACCTGTGCATAAGGCGTTGTTACTTCTTGCTATCTACTATTTACAATTTTCCTTATTTTGAAGTAGCTGAACTTTTTTATGATGTTTTTACTTCTGAATTATTACTTCTTCCTTATAAATTGACAAGTATCAAGATCTCGCCAAATGACGCTCATGATAATTGAGACAGAGAGATGAGTCCCTGCACGGGTCATACACCGGATGCAATGGATCACTACAAACACAGATATCTATTGCTTTGAACATCATGCTACTGTATGTCCGAATCTCCGATATTCAAAGCCCTGCATAGGAGTCGAGATGAATGGATGTACTTCGAATCTGTGAAAACCAATCTTTTTTTTTCCAGATATTTCGGTTTATTACACATTTAGTAAAACTTTGGTTTATAATAGGTGAGAACATGCAATATGGAGGGTACAACTTCTCCTTTGCAAATCTATGTCAACACACTACAATTCCTTGTTCATTAAGTTAATCGACAATTTCCTCTTCTGCATAGTTCAGCAAGTCCCTGAACACGACTACTCCCTTTAAGAAATTTAGAGTAATATGCGGTACTCAGTTAATTTCCACCACTCAAATCTTCTTGACTTTGATTAGCCATGAAAATTGTAAATTTTGACATTTGCGACAGTCTCATAGTAGCTTTTCTTTCATAAATCCTTAAATTCACGGAAAGGTTTCCCTTCCTCTCAAAAAAAGGAAAGGAAAAAAAAAAAGGTTTTTTCTTAAATCCTTTATCGGTCTTCCTGAATCTTCCGTCATTCCTGAAGCTATGACGAAAAAAATAATTTTAGTGAAACCCCCTTCACTCCTCTTGATACCAAATACACTATGGCTACACTATTCTTTAACCGAAATTTGCTTTGAACCGTCTTTTCTACATCAATGAATTTTATAATCTTTCTTTATTTCACGTGTGAAATGAAGGCTCTCCAGAACGAAGTTTTTTGTGAGAACCCTTTCCACAGAAGTACGATAATTCAGTCATAAAAGACGACAATCAAGGTGTCGGAAGTTGCCGGAAGAGAGGCGGTTGGGTATTCCCCTGATTATTGATCCAGTCTGCCTTCTTCCAGTTAGCCGCCCCCCAAAGATTTAATCCGTGCTGGGGAGTCAGGTACTGCCTGAATCACTATACCGCCGTCTCGTTACACTGTCATATAACACTAAGGGCTCCGATACCCTCACCCACGCGACACTCCCAAACGCTGAAGTGACTGACTCGCACTGAACGGATGAGCACAGCAGCCCAGTCCCAACTTAGTTTCCATTATCCGGAGGGGAGCGCAAAGTCTACATTCCGCTCAACGTTAGCAAAAAAAGGTCACGGTCACGCCTCCCCCTCCATTGCAAATAGCTAAACCGAGCAGTACAACCGACCAGATTGGAAACTAGGAACTACCACTTTCCATGTCGTTTCTCGCATCAACGTGTGCGCAGGTGTAACTGCTTAGACGTAGGGTTGGATTTTATTTTTTTTTATTACCCGGAATATTATTACTTTTTTTAATAACGATATAGCTTTCTATTAATTTCAACCGGCTTAACGTTTTGATGGCATAAAAACTTATAACTCCACGTTTTTCGCAGTCAACGGTAACATCGATTTTCCTATTGATTTTGTAACGTAATAACTCAGACGTAATTAAAGATAATACATCGCGACAACTAACAGACAACAACGCAGTGTGTAAATTACTAGCGTGACAATAAACAGGTTTACCAACTTTCCGGCCTCCGTGGCGGAGTGGTAGCATTTCGGCAACTGTTTACCAACTTAAAGAGAGATTTCTCAAATCCCTCAGGAGGGACATTAGATCCTATATCCCTCGTATAAATTTCATTTGATTTTAAACATTAAATCAGCAGATATCAAAAGTTTGAATTACGTAATATCAGATAAATGGGGTAAGAAGTGGGAAAAATTGTGAAGAATAATTATCAGAACTATGAGAAGGTACGATTGTTTACATAGAGCTTTGAATGGAAGCTTATACAACTCTTGTTGAATGTAGATTAAATATGAAAAAAATAATTTTTGGATAATTAAATTTATTACAAGCAAGTTGTATAATTTTGCGCATATCGTTTACCATACTGTACATTATATTTTCAATTTAGAACGACAGTAGTAGATAGTCAGTTTCCTATAATAAAGATTTAGTGCAATTTATTTGACTAAGGAAAGATGTTTTACTGATTACTAAACCCGCATATCATCATTATATAATACCAGTCTTGTATAAATTAATCGAGAATCCTCATTATAGCACCTTCTAGTTTAATAATGCTCTTTCAGCAATATTATTCACAGTTTACTGAATTAATATGTACTTTAAAATGTATGCAGCTGATTTATCATTTTTATTTTATGTTTTATAAAAAAAAAGAATATTAATGAAAATTATTAATCTCGTCTGTTGTAATATATAATGCCTATCCTTACAACCAACACAGTTTTATAACAAATAAAAAAATTGCAGTAGTTGTTTACTTCCTCGTACGAAGTAAAATAAAATTTCGGTTATCAGATTATCAGAAATATCCGTTTTGATCATCCCATTTTGACTAGTTTCAGCGTGACTTCTGTACGTACGTACGAAACTACTCGTACGTAAGTAACTCGCAAAACTCACAGATTTCATATTTTATTATCTTTCTTCTAATATAATTAAAAGGATTTTATAATAACAAGTTGATCATTATAAAAGACAAATACTTGACTGCACTGCAACAACAATTTTTCTCCGATCTTTTTAGTTCCTGTACGAAGTTCGAAGAAGTATTGTAATCGCGAAAAAATGTCGGTTTTTTCAGATTTCAACAGAACTTCCTCTAGTTTCGACGTGACATCTGTACGTATCTCGCATAACTCAAAAACGATTCGCCGTAAAATTTTGAAATTTTGGATTTAGGATTGTTATAACATGTAGTTGTCCACCTCCCTTTTTATTCGACTAATCAAAAAGTCTTTTAAAAATTAGGCTTTTTCTTCTGCAATAAGAAGCCCTTATTGAGAGCTTTTTAACAATATATCATAAGTTATTTTCATTGGTTCCAGAGTTATAGCCAAATAAATTTGTAATAAATGAAATATTTGGATCTTACAAGGGTTAGGGCACATCGGTTCGGATCAGACTTCATCTCCATTTGTATTTTTAACTTTTTTTAAATTTAAATATTGATTTATTAATAATTATTGACCTCTTGATAAAAAAAAGATTGCAATAAATACTAATTCAAATATTGTAATAAAATTTTATATACTATTTATTAAAAAAAAAATTTGTGTATATGCAGTTTAATAGGCGAACAAGAATATCATGTGTATTTAAATCAGATTTGGTGAAACATCTGATTATTTAACTTTAATTGAAAATTATAATTTAGAATCGTATTATCAAGAAGTTCGCTAGAACTTCTTCGGTAAGGAGAACCGAAGAAGTACTTAGCGAACATTATTATCTGATTA
>JAAAKQ030186186.1:0-12161 GCA_010016005.3 Zanna intricata | reverse complement strand
TATAATAATAAGAAAACCTAATTATTACAAATGAAAATTTAGACTGATTTACAAAATTAAAGAAAAATTATTGCCTCGGGTTATATTGACCCGAACAGTACATGTTTATAGTAAATGGGAACAGAACAGCAGGGTTAAGAGTTTTAACTTTTTCCACTATGTTTAATAATTTCGCAGAGATTTCTGCTCAGTTTCATCAGTATGATTTGTTGTTATAAGTTTATTTTATCTAAGCGAGTCGTTGGTATAAAATGAATTATTTTCGATAATTAATTTTAAATTTTAATTAAATTCTAACGAAAGAAAAACGTTCTGAAGAAGCAGTGGTTACTAAGAAAATAGTAAAAGTGGTATAAAAAACCAAGCAATAATTTAAAAAAAAAAACATTGATTTCAGAGAAGGAAATTAGATTGTTTCAAAAAGATGCAGCCAGGTGATCAACAAAATTCGCTATTTAACTGAACATTACTGACTTTCGAAATATTATACGAATGAATCAATCAATTCGATTAAATTAACACCAAAACACTTATTTAATAGTATAATCTTATTTAAATAGCGCATTTTGATGTGCAGAAATCAATCATCAGTTGATGATTATAAACCTCACGTTAAATATGAAAATTTTATGTTAGTCATGGTATTGGAATGTAAAAATTCTCGAGTCATAACCCCATAATTTAATTTTTTTAGTTAAAAAGTGTATGTATTTATGTACTACACTGTGAGAACGTCCGCGAGCGCGTGTGTGAAGAAATTACTATTAAAATGTAATGTATTACTTGACGTGTTAGTAATTTTTTAAATCTAATCAATTCAGCTGGCTAACCATCGTCTTAAATATTTTTTCTTTATTGAATCTAAAATTAAAGTGGTCAAATTTCTTAAAATATTAAAAACATATTCATATTTCGTTTTTCTATATAAAATTCTACATAAAACGGAATATTCTATATAAAACTGAAATTTAATTTTAAAATAGTAAGAAAAAACTGTGTAAAATAATCAAATACACGTAACATACGAGTATATAGACTAAATTGTGTATATATATTTTTACACACGATGTGTAAACTGGTGTATGTAATATTTTTTTACCGTAGTTTATACGTATGAATGATTTATATACAACGTTTAAAGACATAAAGTTTGCCTTTTTATTTATGAGACGCTGTTTTATACCATCTCACGTTGTACCTTCAGTAAAAATTATTTTAAAGATACATTCGTCGACGATGAAAATAGAATACTTATTTACGGGAAAAGTTTTGTTGTAAATTTAAGTTCTTTCCGTTACGTATTTATATAATGTATTGTTCTAGTGTGTTTTGTTAATTTGATTGTTGTTGATAAATTTGTTTTTGTCGAAAGATAAAAAAAATATGATCAATTTTATAAAATATATGCGTGATGTGTACTTTTTTTGATGAAAGGATACTTTCAAGGAAAAAAAAACGCCTTTTTATATGTAGTTGTGTGAGGGTATGTGTATATTATTATGAAAAATGTTTCTAGTGTAAAACTGAAATGGGAAAGCGTGAAAAAGGAAAGATGGACAAACTTTTCTTGGGGTTCAATTTAAAGTTGTGCTGAATATTGTAAGCTAGGTCGGCCAAGGGTACCAACTGCTCCGAGGCAAAATTCTAAATTTCCCCTCTCCACGAAATACAAGCAGTAACAGCAACGAGTTCGTTCTTCAACTAGAGTTGTTGCAGACAAAACTAGTTACAACTCTTATAGCAAGAGTCGTCTCAGAGTCGGTAACTACGCGTTGCAAGATATTTATACCGAGGTGTGCGGGTGAAGAGAGAGAAGTCCTACTTTCTTCTAACTTAGTTTAGGATTTATGTGAACTCTGACGAAAGCTGATAAATTTTCTACCCTACTTTTGACCTTTTAGAACTCGATCAACCGGATTAAAGCTGGTCTCTATCGCCATCAGTTCAAACTTTTTAACACCACGTTCTATGTACAAGAACGTACATCTGTAATCTCATTTCTAAAATTTCTAGAACAGTCTAAAAAGTCAACAGGAACTAATATTTGAAATTAATAAAATAAACTTATGATTAATTTTTATTCACTGATAATCCTTAACAACTTTCTTAGATGCAATTTTTTAGAATTATTACGAGTTCCTTTCGATGTCCATTTAAATTTATTTAGTAATAAGATTATAACGTCGTCGAAAACCCGTAAAAACTTTTCATATTTTATAACTACTTTCATATTTTGTACCGGTATCTTAGTTGCTTCACCAAGTAAATTAAAAAAAAAAATGTAAAATAAATGTTTTTTTTTTAAAGAAAAATAATATTAATTTTAGCCTGTATTAATTTTATTTCATATTTTATTATTAAAAATTAAATTCAGTTCTTAGTTTTATGTAAACCGTGGTAAACGACAATTTCAATTAACTTTACAAGTTTACATTTTTTTAAATTTATATTTAAAATAAAATTATTGATATATTTATTTATTTTGATTATTATTATTATTTTTATTTACTTAAAAATAAAATTACCAGTTTTGATATAATGCTCTTCGGTTTGTCAATTTTTTTCGCATAATAGTATTTAAAAAAGCTGACAGCAAAGTTGTAATACTTTCGTAGCATTGGTTATTTATTCTTATATAATAGAAATATAATGATACATGAAAATAAATCAAAGCATTTTTAATTATTTAAAAATCGGTATTTTTAAAATTTGATCGACTCCCCTACCCTTAACATTGCCCCAAAGTACTATTTTGGGTCGTTTGCGCTACTAATATGCCTAGAAAGATATAAAAGAAAATTCAGTTAAAAAATATGTAATAAATAAAAAAGTTTTTTCCTTTTTTCGAAGAAGGAATTTTGGGAAAATTTTTTTTTTTAAAGTGGTATAAAAAGCGCACGCATTTATTGAGCTTAATATACATTGGGGTTATGTTTGCAAAATTTTGAAAAAAATTAACTCCAGAAAACTATCTATCCCGTCCCCTGGAGATATTGACCCCAAAAGTTTACCAAAAAATTGTCCTATGGGGACGACAAGTCTCCGCACAAACTTTCATAAAAATCGGTTTATCCAGTCAAAAGTTATTAAAATTCAATAACGCCAACATACGAGTTGTATTTAATACGAGTATTAAATAATGATACTAGTGCTGCTACAAAAGAACTGGGCATGCGCCAAATTCGTACCACCGACAGCTTTATAGCGTGAAGCCTTCCTTTCGATTATTGCCACTTCAGTTTTTGTAGACACATTAATCTGGCCGTGGCCTTTGGATAATATCTGTTATTGGTTTTGCTAAAATAGTGATTACTGTTTTATTAGAGCAAAGAATTTTCGTGAGTTTGGAACAACCGCTACTGAAACTTATCTTAAAAAAAAGTATATGCCAACGAATTTTTATCACGCGCGCGAGTTTTTGAGTTGTTTCTGCGTTTTCAAGATGGCCTAAAAGACGTTGAAGATAATGATCAAAATTCAAAGCGATGATGATTTTTTTTCGAATATTCATGGGATTGTGTATCTTCACTGGGTTCCTGAAGGTCAAACTATTATTGTTACTCCAAGAAAAAAACGACTCGAATTGTGGAAGAACAAATCATGGGTTCTTCATCAGAACAACGCACACTGCACTGTTTGTTAAGACGTTTCTAGCAAAGTATAACATCCCAGTGTTAGACCAACCACCTTATTCGCCTGACCTTCACCATATAACTGTTATCTGTTCCCCAAAATGAAATCTGCATTAAAAGAAAACAAGATTTCAAACCATTGAAGCTGTGAAGAAAAAGCGGCACGCGTTGTGAAAGAGCTAACAGAATAAAACTTCCAGCACTGTTTCAAACAGTAGAAAATTCGCATGCAGCGTTGTAGGGATAGAGGAGGGTATATATTAAAAGGGTCGTAATTAAATATGTATAAATTTAAAATAAAAAATTTTACCTCGTATGTATGTATGTATGTATGTACGAAAATTGCTCTCCTTTTTTTTTTTTTTTTGTTGAGGTCCTTGGTCATGAAATATCGAAAACTGCAAAATTTCCATAACCTGTTTTTTAACTGATTACCTTACTTCCCTTTTTGCAGCATAGCTCACTATTGGCAAGTAAAATAATTTATTGCGAGTAGCTTTCTAAAAATAATATTTGCTGCAAAAATTCTCTTACAAATTAATGGAGTTTTTATTACCTTGAATAATTAATATATATTTTTTAATTTTCAGAAATCATAAAATTTAAACTTAACTACTCTAGTCTCTCAGCGTTCAACACTGTTGTGTTACAGAATTTTCTCCGTGGTGCATTTATTACGGTACAAAAATTACGTAAAATGTAATTTTAATTAATAATAAATTTATTTTATTGAATTGAGTATAAAATAACAATTAAACGGTACTAATAACTGAATTGTTTCGTATAAAATATCGTATATTTGTAATCCGTCTTTAGAAAATGAAAATCTTTTCAATGACTCAATTGTAAAACATACTATTGTAGTATGAATCCATTGAAAAAGAGATTTGTCGAAGATTTGCTGCACCACAAACTCTGAATAGAAAAGCTTTTCATGAATTTTATGAAGTCATTTAGTTGTAATAAAGAAAACGTATTTTTTTCAAATATTATAATTATATAATTCCTATTCATGACATCACTATTTCTTTCTTGGAATAAGAAATGTCTTCGGTTACTAAGGTAATTATTCCTATTATTTGTGTGATATTTATTATTATTAAAATACTTATAGTAATTCGGTAAACTTATGGTATTAGTAAAAATATTATTACACAAGTACCAAACGGATCTTTTCCAATTTTTTTTTCTAACATTATTATTTATAGTCAAATCAACAATTAAAGTCATTAGCAACCTATCAAGGTATTGCAGGTGTATATCAGTAAATGTATAATCTTGATAAAACTCGGCGGACCATTCCTGGAGACGTGTTGATAACTGAAACCCAACCAACAAAGAGCATCGGTATATCCACGATTTAATATTCAAATCTGAATAAAAGCAACTACCTTTATTAGGAATTTAACTGAGCAACTCTCGAGTTCAAAATCAGCTGATTTACAATGAGTTTACCACAGTTTCACTCTGGTGGGATTTCCGATTTTTAAATAATATTTTTTTATAATATGAAAATAATTATATTAATAAAAAAAAAATTTAATTATTCTGTTACGTTCATTAAAAATTTATCTATTTGCAGAGAAGTTATTTTTGTACAAATAACTAATAACGGTGATAATCCCTGAATTGTATAATGATTTAAACAATTATCCGTCTTTTTAAATATTTAAAAAAAATTATTCTAATTCTTGGTGACAACAAAAACATTTTGTTAAAAAAATGAATTCTTACAAATTTTTAATTTAAATTAGGAAAGTCATTAAAATAATCAATGTTTATTTGATTGCGTTTTTAAAAACTATGAAAGATAATCAGGTTAAATGTGACAATAATCTGTTATTATTATGCAGAATGATTCATGATGAATGTAAAAACTTTCAGGGCATGGTCTAGTTGTGAAAATAAAGAACAAAATTCGTATAAAGTAAGATTTGGAAATGGTTCGTTATCAAGGCCGGCTGGTGAAAAATTTCGCTCTGATTTATGAGCCTTTGAAAAAATTAAGCTAGTCTTTAATCCTTAGGGCCCAAATTAAGGAGTAAATATGTTTTTATATGAAACCTTACCTGAAAAATTAAAAGAAGTAGGTTCCAGAACTGTATTTTTAGTAGTTTTTGAAAAGTATTTAGTAAATATGTAAAAACACGATACTTTATGTTTTGGAAGTAAGTTTATTAAATGGGATATAAACTCATAAAAATTTTGAATACAACTTGTAGAA
Source organism: Zanna intricata (assembly GCA_010016005.3). NCBI lineage: Eukaryota > Metazoa > Arthropoda > Insecta > Hemiptera > Fulgoridae > Zanna > Zanna intricata. The sequence goes on along the minus strand of JAAAKQ030186186.1, from coordinate 6,305 downwards.
AATTTGTTTCTGAGTAAAATGGTATGAATATAGCCCACAGGAACTAAATAAAAACATAAGAATTTCGATGTCTATTAAAAACAGATTTATCACATAACATGTTTGTATTAAGTTTCTTTTTTATATGCACCGTAGAACATGTATTGAAATTCTGTCACATTCGTCATAATCATCTTTCATATGTGTAAATATTTTACCAGAATGTAAAAATGAGTAATATAACTTTCCGAAGTTGCGGAAGAATCTTCTCCCTTCTTCAATCTTTGTTTTCAATTAATTGGCAAAGCGAAAATATTTTCAAGGTTATGTTACCCAATTTTTTTTTTTTTGGCGAGTCGGAAAATCCCAGTTACGGGTGAAGTAGGGCTCACCAACAGATTCTGCCAGTTGTCTGAAGTGCATATTTGTGCCTGCGCCCTACCGACTAAATCTCCTATCTCACCAAATCCCCTCCCGAGGCCGGACCTGCAATTAAGCATAATACAGCCCAGGGAGGTGCCTTCGAGTTCAAGGGATCAAGAGTTCCCGTGCATCATCATTGTCGTCCATTCACGAAAGCGCGGACCCGCTTGCTTCCGCTCTCCGATCAATTTCTTTTCCAAGGCTTGGAGGTCTTATTCCAGGCATTATCCTCAGACGTAGGTCTCCCATACTGGTTGTTACTTCTGCATTAATCCGCACCCCATCCTCGAAGTTCTACCACCTTTTTCTGTATGATGTTAGCTGCAAGCTGTACAACCGCAGGCCATTATTCTTTTCCCGTCAGCATGACTGGAAATTAGTTAATGGGCACGAGTTGATAGTATTTTCTGGAATGAATCCTCTTAGTCCCAGCCTTTCCTTCGTCTGTATCCAGCGTATGCAGCTGTAAAAGGTGTATCACAGGTATCTAGCTCTTCACAGTACATACACAGAGGAATGATTTTTCTCTAAAATAGGTGTAGGCAGGCATTAAACCCGCCATCTACCGAGAACAGTTGCATCAAAAAGAATCCAGTTTCACCATATCTCCTTCTACTCCAGGGCTTTATATATGGTATGATTCTTTTTGTCCATTGTCCTTTTTCCGAGCTCTCCCAGTATTCTTGCCACTCACGTATCAATAGTGACATGGACTCGTCCCCTCGTCCTTTCTCATACGACCATAAATTCTCTTGAGTTGGGTGCCACGATACCCAATTGAAAATACTTATGTTGAAGAAGTTCACAGGTATGCACAATAAATGAAACCCCAAACTTTTATCTTTGCCTTTCTTTCCGAGGTTCTGGGTTCGAATCCCAATCGTCATTTTTTATATACGCTAAATTTCCATATCCCTCGCATAAACTTAATGTTTATGTGTGGATATCAAAAAGGAAAAAAAATTAAGATGCTATATCTTATTTACTCCACAATGAGCTATTAAACGGTAGAAGGATTGATGAGTATCATCTATGATCGTAATTCATATATCCGATATGTAGTCAGAATTAAATAAAACAAATTAATTCCATCAGTGTCATATGTACATGTACACACACACATGTACATATGACACATATGTGACACATATCTACATATGACACATCTATGTGTGACAAACACACAAACACACATGTGTGTGTCTGAGTGTGTGCGCGCACGCGCGAGTGTGTGTGACAAGAGAATATTGGACAAAATTTGCGTTAATAAAATCGGAGATATACGAGTAAAGTGTAATTAAATTTCGTTATCCTACCTACTCTTTTTCAGATATCCATTAAAATGAGAATTGAATATCCTAACACATTTTTACATAGATTATTTATTAAAGTATTAAGTCTGAGTTAAATAGAATTAGTGATTCCGTATATTTTAAATTCATATATTAGATGAATCTCATTTCATTCTATTAATTTGAAATATATATATTTTAAATACTTTCCGGAAGGTCTATTTGAAACTAATAATAAAGATAAAGATAATTGACTAGTAATAAAAAAAGTTAATGAAAAATTGAAGAAAAATATTTAATTGTCATATATTTTGTTGAGATATGATACCCATCCATACTTCCTATCACCACAACCCATTGACGGATTTTGTTCTTATACACTTAATAGACTCAATATTTCATGAATAGAAGTCATCCCCCAAATTTAAAGTTTCTTCATCAGACAATTGTCTGATGAAGAAACGGAGATTTTTACTTTCTTTTGGCAAAGAAAGATTTGTCTGAGATAAAACGAAATAGAAACATACACGCGCGCGCGCATGTATGTTTGCCTACACCCTTTGCAGTATTGGTAATCTTTAATTAACTTTAATTGAAAACATGAAAATATGTAATTCTACGGATTTAGTACTTTCTGTACGTTATTAGCAAATGCGCGGGTTAAGTTAACATTTCAAATGTTCTTTTTCCTGTTTACAAAGAAATGTTTGTTTTCTTTTCACATGTCTTTGTTTTGATTGCAATTTTCTTCTTTTTTTTGTTTGTAGCCCGCGGGAATACTTTAAATTAATGTTTAGGGAGTGCAGAGTTCATTTTATGTGTTTTCTATCGGATAGGATTCTCTACCGTCGATACTCGCATTTATCAGATGTTCCATTTTAAATCACGTACACCATGTATAACCAGCTGAAACGCTTATATTTTCATTAATAAATTATTAACTTCTAACAAAACCGATTATCTAATTTTTTGAGTAGTTACTGAATGAACAATATTCCTTTAGATATTATTTTATTTTTTGCTTTTTTACGTTAATAATTCAGTAAAAATATCGTATTAATATATATATATAAACAAATATTTCGTTAACAGTTAGTATTTACCAATTGATGATGCGGGGTCAGTGAAAATTAACTACTGGAATTTCATTAATATTTCTATAACTGCGTATATTTTTTAACAAAAAAAAAAAAATTATATATATACATTTATGTCTGTATATGTATATATTTTAAGTGATTTATCTATAACCGTAAAAAACTGCAATGTAGAGGTGTTATAATAGGAATACTCCGTCCGTCACCCTATAACTCTATATAACTGATTGTAAGGAATATTCTTAATACAATCCAATTTATTTATTTTTAGCAAATTTCTACAGCTGACGCCGTTTCTCGCTCCCTAGTTTCTACTTCTGTCCATCTCTTTCATCCATCAGCTACAATTTTTCCCTTAATTGCCACTTCCACTTCATCCTTCCAGTCGCGTCTGAGTTATCCTGTTTTCTTTTTTCTTAAGAATATCCATTCCAAAACCGTCTTGGAAAGCGATATTCTAAAACCGTCTTGATCCATTCATCCTATTCACATGGTCAAATCACCTCTGGACATTATCCATCATGTTTATCTCTACCTCTACATACTGTCTTATATACTCTTCCCAGTCTAGTTCTTCTCATACTCCTCATACATCTGTCTCTTTGCCACTGACTTCGATTTGACACCCTTGACCATATCACATTTTTCTATTCCATCCAACATCACACTCTGAAGCACGGTGCCCTAAATTCTTTTCTTCGTATCTCCGGTTATCCTGTTTTCTCACCAAATAGAATTTAAGGGTCTAAAAATGAACCTTCCTTTAATAATACGGTTTTTAAATTCATTAAGGCTGTCTCCTACTTTATTAAACAATACTCCTAAATAATTAACTTTATTTACGTTTCATTTGGTTTCCTATACCCTGATTAGAACAATTTACAACTTCACTGCTTTCTACCATTGATTTAATTATTATTCTATTAACTTATGTTATGATATTTCATCTTTTACTCTTTATTGCTAATAAAGATTGTTACATAATTTCTAACAAAGGTTGCGTATGTTGACTTTGTGTGTGTGTGAATTTTCTTGTACAAATAAACGAGTCCATACATCTACTGAGTATATTAGGCGTTTTGTGTTAGTGAACACGCGCTTATATGTACGTATTAGTACTAATGATCTGGTTTTGATAGTTAATTGACAGCATGTCAGACCTCAAAGCTTAGACGTATTAATTCCCTGTATTATATATATTTCGTATAGGTTCCGCTTGTTGTTTAAACCTGTCTAATAATGAACACAATGTACGAATGGTAATTCTGCAATATACATTTCATTCATTGTTATGTTTGAAATTAATTTACCTGCAAACATGTTTTTTAATTCACCATTTAATAGAATTTGTTATGACTAATTATAATATGATATACCTGTTGATACATGATAGTGTGGCTTGCTAATTATTTTCCGATGCTGTAAAAATGTAAATCTATTTACTAAAAACGTGTGTATTACACACGTAAACAAAATACATTGATGTATATAGATGTGTTATAAATATATGAATTTTACATTTTTTTAATTAAAAATTTTTTTAATTTTTAATTATTTATATTTATAATATTTATATTAAATTTTTTTTTTAAATTAAAAAAAAATCTGATGTGGACATTACATGACTTCCTTGTACGCCTATTAAATTTCATATACACTTTTTTTTTTTTTAAATTAAAAGTACACAAAATTTTATTTCATTAACTTTTTCGTATTTAATTTAATTTTTTTTAAATAAAAATTATAATATCCAAATATTTCATTAATTAAAATTTTATTTTTCTGTAACTCTGGAATTAATGAAAGAAGTAACACTTATGAAATACGTCGAAAAGCTTTCAATAAAGGCTTATTACTACTGTTAAGAAAAAGTACAGTTTTTTGTTGTTTTTTTTTGGTATTTGGGCTTTTTTTGGCAAACTCTTGGTTCACTCGAATTTCAGTCAAAGGGGGAGGTGCACAATTAGATGTTACAGATACCTAAATGCAAAATTTCAACGTTCTACGGCTAATCGTTTTTGAGTATTGCGAAATAAGTATATATGTACGTACAAATGTCATGCAGAAACTAATCAAAATGGATTCAGGGTTGGTCAAGATGGATATTTCCCATAAAATCTGAAAATTGAATTTTTCGTGATCACAATACTTCGTTAATTTCCCTACAAGGAAGTAAAATTGAAAATCCTATCATACTAAAAAAAGAAATTACTTTTTTACTTTTTTCAATTGATCACACGACCCAATATAATTTTTGTATTATTTTATTAGCAATAATTGTATAATATTTTATAGTACAGTATTTGTAATTAATCAGTGTACCTCTTTTTTCTGTTTAGTCTGCGGAACTACTGTAAGGTAGTTTACGTTCTTCAAAGAATGAATGAGGATGATACGTATGAATGTGAATGAAATGTAGTCTTGTACAGTCTCAGGTCGATCATTCCGGAGAAGTGTGGTTAATTGAAACCCAACCACCAATGAACTCCGGTATCAACGATCTGGTATCAAATCCGTATAAAAACCTTTATTAGGATTTGAACCTTATAACTCTCAACTTCGAAATCAGCTGATTTGCGATGTTGCGTTAACTATTAGATCAGCCTGGACTTAATTACCTGCTTATTTTAAGTTTTACCTTTTTGACATTTTTGCACAAATCTTTTTTTTTCGTCTTCAGTTATTTGACTAGTTTGATGCAGCTCTCCAAGATTAATTATCTAGTGCCAGTCATTTCCCTTTCGGGGTACACCCACAGTACTACATTCTACATCCCTAACAATTTGTTTTACATATTCCAAACGTTGCCTGCCTGCACAATTTTTCCCATCTACGTGTCCCTCCAACATCCAAACGACTATTCCAGGATGCCTTAATATGTGCCCAATAAGTCTGTCTCTTCTTTTAACTATATTTTTCCAAATGCATCTTTTTTCATCAGTTTTCCGCAAAACCTCTTCATTTGTAACACTTTATCCACCCATCTGATTTTTAACATTCTCCTGTAAGACTTTAACTTTAAAAGTATCTAATCTTTTCTTCTCAGGTACTTCGATCGTCCAAGTTTCACTTACATACAAAGCTACAATCCAAACGTATACGTAGGGAAATTTTTTCCTGAGTTTAAATTAATTTTTGATGTAAGCAAATCATATTTCTGACTGAGAGCTCGTTTTGCCTGGGCTATTCGGCATTTTATATCGCTCCTGCTTCGTCCATATTTAGTAATTCTACTTCCAAAATAACAAAATTCAAAATAACAAAATTGTAGGACTTTATAAAAAAGTCCTACACTGTGTTATCAGTTTTTTTTAATTATTGTTATTATAAAATCCTGATTAAACAATTGTTTAGAGTGTTTTGTAAGAACTTTTTATTTTATTACTATTGTTTATTTTTATTTTTTATTTTTTTTATTTAATTCGATCCCTTTTTTATTTTTATTGTTTAACCTCCGGAACCACAATTAAGTATATCTTCAGAGGGATGAGATGAATGAATTGTAGCGTGTGTG
>JAAAKQ030186175.1:1674-12161 GCA_010016005.3 Zanna intricata | reverse complement strand
GTAATTCTAACCTAACCAAATACTTTTTCCGTTTGCAATAAAATTCTAAACAGATTGATTTTCTTCACAATTGTATTTTTAAATTTCAGATTAATTAGTTTTTATGTTATCATATAAAATTATCTTGTCATGTTCGTAAGTATTTGTGTAACCTATATATTAGATTGAGATGTGTAGAGTCAGAAAATTTTGTTTAAAACTAATTTACTTTTAAATATGATTACACAATCATACCAAGAGTTCAGATACTCTGATATTAAGAGAAAAAAATTCATGTATAATGGAAACAAGGAAAAAAGACATCAAAAGTGAATTAATAAATACAAGAAAAGTATTTTTAATCAAACAGGATTTTGTACATTACCGAGGTTAATAACTTTTGTTTCCAGTTTTCTGATGTGCTGTTGATATTTATTGATAGATTCGTACCAATCACTTAAAAAGAAACGTATTAATGAGCAAAGTCTGGTACTTGTTAGTTGGTTGTAGAATAAATTTGATAGGACGTTTTAAATGCATGAATTTAACCTTTTACGATTGCAAAAATGACCAAAAAAAAATATCCTTTGAAATGGACTATTAAAGAAAAATTTTTTAAATTAGAAAACTTAATAACTTGAATGAAGTTTTATTAGGGTAAATCAGAAAAAAATAGTGTATGGTAGATGAAGTTTGATAAGGCACATATACAGAGTGATTCATAAAGAATGTGACAATCTTTTAGGGTATGTTCAACTGATGAAAAGAAAGAAGAATGTTCGGAAACGCTTCGTTAGAGAGTGTCGGTTTTCTAAAGATTTCGACCTGATTTCTGCGTCTTCGGTAAAATTATGCCAGATTGTAATTCTTTGAACCCAAGGGATAAATTTGTGATTTATATGAAATCTGTCTAAAACATTAGGTCCTAAAAGTGTATTTTTGGTAGTTCTTTTTAAAATATCCGGTAAAAAGAGAAAAAAATTGGTGTCGAAAACATACAATATTTTATGTTTGGCGTAAAATAACTTTGCTAAAATGATAATAAACAAAAAATGTTTTAAAAACCTTGTAATTTGATTTGCAATAAAATAGTATGATTATAGTCCACAAAAGCTAAATCAAAACGTAAAAATGTTAGGTTTATGAATTTTTAATTTATTAAAAACAAAACATATAAAAATAAGGAAGATTTTAAATAGGTATTAAACGATACAAATTTTTTTATTATTTTCCAAACATGATTTTCAAATAGAAGATTTAAATACATCCAGAACTGAAACGAATGGCAAAGTAAATGTAAACTAGCAGAATATATTATTGCTATAAGGGAATAAGGTAGGGAATACAATTTATAATAAAAAAAACAAGGATTGAGAAATCGAATTTGCGTCCTTTTTTTAAATTTGTATTTGGATGAAGCTATTCAATATAAAAATTAAAAGTTGATCGTAACAGTCCAAAAACAAAGAATAAACACGTTGAGAATCGCTGATGATATTGTTATTTTGGCTGAAACAAAAAATGAGTCAGAAAAATTAATGAATTAGATTGACTACTGGGAAAGAAATTTGAAAGTAAAAAATTTTAAGATGTAAATAATGAAATTTGCCTGAAAAAATAATAACGAAAAATTAAATATAATTACTGATTAGTGTATGCTAGAAGTTGTAAATTATGGAAAACGTAAACCAAGTATCAATAGGATATCGATGATACAAGCATATTATTAAATGTTTGTATAGGAAAGAAGCAGCTAGTAAAAAAAAAAAAAATATAAGAATTACATAAAAACTCCTAAATATATTTCAAGGGATTTACCTCTTTAGTACGACAAACTGTGTACTAGAGGGAAACTCTAACAATACGGACTTTTAAAGTGTAGTATTACAGGAGATATTGAAAATTATGATGATTGGATAAGTAATATGTAAGGAGATTCTAAGATAAATAAGAGAAAAGAGAAATTTGTGGTAGAATCTTGTAAAAAATGGAAATATTATTAGAATGCATACTCATTTGAATTTAATGAATTTGTTGAAGAAAGTAAAACAAAACAAAAATTAATATTTATGAAACAGATAATTGAGGAGGAAGGAGTTTGGAAGAGATACGTAGAGGCAAACACATTGATGCAGAACAAAGAGAAACGTAGAAGTACTCCAAACCAGATACAATGATTGATAACAAAAGCAATTTAACGTTTAATGCTAAACTAATAAATTACCGTAGTTATAAGCTAATAAAAAACATTAATTTAATATTTTTTTTTAATAGAATTTCTTAAAATTCGTAAAAAAATCCCTAAAACTGGATCCACAATTCAGTTATTAACAATCATCAATAACAGGAAAATTAATAAAAGTAGACTGATAAAAAACAAAAACAAAAAAAAAGATATTAAAAAGAGAAATCTATAAAAAAATTAATAAATAAAAGGAAAAACTTAAGAATCACTTAAAAATATAAGTATTTTTATTTTTTTTTAGTATCTTTAGCTGGTCGGTGCTTGCTTCGTTCGCCTGACTGTCTCTCCAGGGGGTTCCGCGAAGACCCCTGAGGTTACGGGAGCCGACCCCGAACCCAGTGCCACAAAGTTCATCATTCCAATTTAGCTAGATTGGAATGATGAACTTTGTTCATTACCCTCGTAGTTGTGAGAATAATAGTGATAAATAACAATACAGGGTATTACGGCCTTACCGATATCTGAAAAAGAAAATAGATTACAAGACACAATAATAGTAAATATGGTAACTAAAGTACACAGATCTTTGACGAGGAAAACTTCACAACTTGCATCTGTTGCCAGAAATACTTCTATTGCTTCTGTTGGTGACAGAAATATAATAATGGATTAGTTGATTAATTTTTTTTTTTAATGGAAGCTTCACCCCCCCCCCACCACCGAGGGAGCTAGGGCCTCGATCTATAAATTCACTAGCTTTATTTTTTTAGCCTATAGCTTTCTAGCTACAGAATGAAATCTTACAGTTTTCTTTCCATAACCTTATAGCTTCTATAGGTCTCGATCTATAGATTTTTTATTTTTTTAAATTTCCCTGAGATAACACAAATATATCCAGAAAATCTGAAAGGGATCAGTTTGTTGGTTCTCGCGTAATACGAAAACAAACAGAATTTTTTCATTTATGTACAAAACAAGATCTACTTTTTACTATTATAAAAAAAAAACTAGGAGTTTTTATTTTGACAATCCAAATTACAAGTTATATTATCTATTTAATCGACGTAGTTCAGACTTAAAAAAAAATTACATTGAGTAATTTGAGATACATTTATCTTATATTTATTTTATATAATCTAATCGTAAAACATTATTTTTTCTTTATTTATAAGGTATATGCAAGTATTAATTATTTCATACTCAGGAGAAGAATATATTTTTAATTAAATAGTTATTTAAAAAATATCTCTCCTAAAAGAACTAAAATGAATAAACACGATTTAATAGTTTATGTTTATTTTTATATATCGTTTTTAGGAAGTTATGAGGTGATTATTTTAAAATAAATTGCAAAAATAAAATTAATAAACGTATTTGTTGATGACACTAACTCCCATAACGTTCTTTCATTTAATGAATGCTTTGCTTCATATAAAAAATTATTTAAATGTTTTATTTCCTTTGTGTAATCAATAAATCAAGTGGAAACAAGGCATAGAAACGACATCGGGAAGTTATATGGCAAAATAGTAAAGAATAAAAATATGTGTTGAAAATCCCATTAAAAAACGACAGGTTATAGGGCCGACCGAAGAATTTTATGATTTATGTAATAGCCTTTAAAAGACAATGTTATTCATATAATATCTTGTCATACAACTTATTGTTAAAATGTTTTACAACATTTTGCTTATTCGAAGTTTTAGTGCTACGCTATTTCAAACAGCGTTGTTTCAAAATCATAATAAACAGTATAAGGTAAGTGCATTACAATTCACCAGTAAAATTCTAGCCACTCAAGAGTTTCTATTAGCAAATAAAACCATCTTATTGTAATTTATTTTAATTTTATCGTCAATTTCTGTGTTTTGGTTATTTCATGAAAACATATTCTTAAGGCAGTTTTAAATTATAATTTTATTAACCAAAAACATGACAGATTTTAAAGATTAATTAATATTATCAATTAAAAATTATTTACTAAATTTATTTATTTAGTAATAAAAAATAATCCTATATTAAAACTAATATTATTAATTTTATGAAAAATCTAATTGTATTCCCAAAAATAAAATTTCAAAAAGGAATGCCTTTTTTTCGGTAACTTCAATTATTTGGTGTACAATCCTTTTAACAAGTTTCGTAAAATTTAATTTTAATCATAACTTATAAAACACAGCCTTATAAAATAAAATGAAATTTTACTATATTTGCTACATTTTTTACTCATTTTGTAACTTGAAAACATTAAATTTTGTGTAGTTATCAATGTGATGGTCAGAATAATAAAATCGAAAAGGTAAATGCTGTAGATTTCTTTTTAAATAGTGATAAATTTATAGTTGAAATTATTAACCATAAATTCTTTATGTGGTGTTTCTTATTTATCACGTGACAAGGACTATGGATTGGTTGAGAAGCAGAGACTGTAATCAGATTTTTCATCCTTACATCAAGCAAAGATTACACAGAACTCAAATCTACCATTTATGAGACTTGTAGCTTATTGAACCCCAACCATCAAACTATACTCTGTTTAGAATTCAAATCCGTATAAAAATAACTAATTTTTACTGAGATTTAAACCTCAGAACCTTTGACTTCGAAATTCAGCTGTTAAACAAGTTATTTGCGACGACCAGTTTACCGCTAGACCAGCCTGATGGGCAAAACCTGTATTTCATCAAATACATAATAGTTTTTTTCATATTACAGAAAAAATGATGAAGGTGAAGGTGAAATCTTTAGAGAAGACTTTATTAGATTATTAGATTAACTTCTCTGAAGTTAATCTTCAGAGAATCTAAGGTAATCAACAGTCACTGCTTATGAACCAATCGCAACGCTACACGTAAATGGAAGACGGATTGATTTTAAAAAGTAAAAAAATATTAGTGAACTCAATCAGTTATTCTTCCAGTATCACAAGAGGTTTATAAAAATTTAAAGGGTTCTGATAGCATTGATGAAAAGATATATACTTTAAACAATAACAAAGATGATTGATGCTTGTCAATTGTGTGTTTTTCTTTTCTTTTTTTTTAAGGTATTGTTTTATCACACAGGGTTGGTCTAGTGGTTAAATTTATCAACGCAAATCAGTTGATTTCGAAATCGAGAGTTCCAAGCTTAAAATCCTAGTAAAGGTAGTTATTTTTATACGGATTTGAATACTAGATCGTGGATATCGGTGTTCTTTGGTGGTTGGGTTTTTCAATTAACTACACTTCACATGATCGACCTTTTCTTTTTTCTTTTTGAATGATAGACCTGAAACTGTACAAGACTACACTTCATTCACATTCAATATAACATCCTTATTCATCATCTGAAGTAATACCTTACGGTAGTTCCGGAAGCTGAAGAGGAAAAAAGGGAGGATATTGTTTTGCAAATCGGTGTTAAGTTAGATTTTTGTCCTCCATAATTCTTGAATAACCTATGGTCAGTTACATTTTACGTGTACGAGTTCGCTTCTTAAAATCGCGCAATATAAATTTATGGTACATCGATTGAAAGTTTGACAAAATGTTCTAAAATACTATGGATATTATCTATTTCCATCATTGTGGGTCTTTTCTATGAAAACAGTTGTTCAATTGTAATAGAATGACAAAGAAACTACTACATTTTCCAGGATCTTATCCCTATTTCGATAACTGCAGCTATTTGTTATCAAAACAACTCTATTAAAACTATTGTTATTCATGATTTAATCAACAATACGTAAGGTGAATTCGAGGCTTGATACACCGTCATTACATTTTTGCCACACATACTATTTTATATTGTCATAAACTTCATGTATCGTAAAATTATAGATTTGCAACTTTTGTCTACAATATCACGCAATACCATAGTATTTGAACACATAATTCATTGTTAGAATCATAACTATTTTTGACAATTTTTTTTAAATTTTATTTTCTCTTCTCGAGTAACATCTTTCTTCTTGAAAAAGTTTTTAAATTCTTTTTTACCAATAGCCCTTTTTTAAATCCACAAGTGCAACATTGATCTTTTTGTAATGAGAATAGGTATTTTTGTTTCTAAAAAACTTTTAAAAATATTTTTAATGGGCTACTGTTTATAATTTATTTCTCTTCACTCTATTCTCTAAAACCTTTATATGCTCAATTGATAGAAAAACAGATTCAACATAGAGTCTCTTTGATCATTTTCTTCATTAGTGACTTGGAACGTTTGATACCTTTATTATACTTTTGGTAAACTACGCTTTCAGATAAATCATTCTTATTCTTTATATGAAAAATGTTGACGTACCTTTTTTTTGTCATGATATCTTTATTTTTTTCATTATTTTTTGTATTTAGTGAATATTTATTAATCGTTTAAACGAATTTTCTCCCAAATCTAACGTATTAAAAAAGTTTTTGACACTCATTTTTTCACTTTTACTTTTATCCAGAAAAATATTCCTAATCACAACCTTCATCTCTTAAGATCGTTTTGTACTTTTCAGACTTTTTTCATCATTAACATTACAAATGATTAACCGCACCATCTTTCTGCCAAATAAAGTTCTGCGATTGATATTTCAGTTGGGGAAAGAGCCATAGTTATATTATATCAAGATAGTTCGTTCCAAACAGACTTTTATTTTTTTTTTTTAGTTTTGATCGGCAGTGAAGGTGTTCCACCAAGGAGTTATGCACGCCACCACAGGTGTGTAGGGCTCGGACCCAGGACGCTATTCGTCAAGGGCTAGCTAACAAGCTAACAGGTTCTGCCAAGATGTTGTTAGGCATATATAACCTGCTCCACACCGACTAAACCTCCCTCACCGTTCTACTCCTCCCCGAGACCGGACCCGCATTTAAGCATTACTCAGTCTCGAGGAGGTGTCTTTGGATTCTTTGCCTTTGGGTTCCAGAGTCCCCGTGCATCATCATTGCCACCCACCCGAGCAAGCCCGAACAGATGACAACTCAGCAGAGGTCCAGACAGACTTGCTTCCGTGAAAGACAACTGACCGTAAACTTTCGTCGGCATACAGCAAAAAAAAAAAACATTCAGTTTTGGGGAGTGTCATTCACACTGCAATATTTTGTGAGAATTTTCCGATTCCTAGATACGCACAGAATAAGTTTTTACTTTTCCATTAACATAAAATATTGATTCATCATCATCATTGAATAATACACGATTAAAGAAAGTCTTCATCTTCATGATGAAGGTTTATAATGACGCGCATCATTTCCTTGGCGAAACTAGCTCTCAAACCATAATCTATAAACGATATTAACGCAGTCGTAAAGCACAGTTAAAACTCTTTGAGTTACTCTTTCGTTACATGTATAATTAATCAATGGACGTGAAACTTGAGAAATATTACATAGCATTGAAATCCTGATATTTATTTTGAAACACATATTTATTTACATTAGAGAAAATTATCAGCAAAGTCTGATTTTCGATCCCATTGGACAAGGATGTACCCACATTGTTTTGTATCATAGACTGATACCTATATTGTTTTTAATAAAGTAGAAATTTTTTTGCCTTGTTGAATAATATTGCAGTAAATAATTAATCCAGTAAATAAACTTTCAAACCTCAAAAAAACGAGGGAGCTGAATGGATTCGAATATAAAATTTTCAAGATCGTAAATCCAATAGTATCTAGCATTAATGTACACCATATACGAACATTTTAAAAAGGAATTTAATGGGACTCAGAATTTAAAAAGACTTTGATTTTGTATAATGTCTGATAGTTTATCTGTTTATAAAACTTATGTTCTCCTTACGGAACCTTTTAAAAATTTGAAAATTTAAATTAAAATAAATTATAATAATAATAATTTAATTATCATAATAATATTTATCATAATATCTAATTTAAAATAAAATAATTATTACTTATGTTTGATATGAAACAGATTAGCACGAGTTTTACATAAAAAAAAATTCCGTTTACAGATTTCAAAAATAATATTGATTATACAAAACATATTCGTTTTAATAATGTTTATTGATATAGAAGATCTATAAAAAATGTTAAATTTTATTATTAAAAAAAAAAAAAACTGATAATAATATAGCTTTACAAAAAAATAAGTGATATACAATATAAGTAAATAAAAAAGCATTTTATCAAAAAACGTTGGAGTTGTGTCGAAAGTGTTTGCGTTACCAAGAGGATAAACTCGATTCCGTATCAATACTGTGGTTAGTTTGAGTACACTTAAGGTGTGGGACTGTGTTTGCCTAATGTGAACGTTAAACTACCGTCCTTATACCCATCATTGGAATTCATAGTATGTTTAAACAACAGTAACAAGACATCAAGAAAAGCTTCTTTTTTTTTTAAGAATGATTGAAATCCAAACACAAAAAAAAAATTTCTGTAACAGGTATTTGATATTTTTCTGAGTAACTTCTTGTATTATTACACAAAAATCTTTATTTTCAACGAAAATTAATCTAATATTAAAATCTCATGAATCAAAACTAAAATGTTTCATTATTTTATTAATATTTTTGTTTTTATATGCCGTAATTAAATGGTTATAGGTAATCTGATGAGTGGAATAAATAATTCCGGAAAATTGCGTACGAGTTGCTTCTTTCAAGAATAACAAATACTCCAGTGTCAAACTCACAAGAAGGTGTTAAATGGTTTCCCTTTTACTTTTTTTATTTATTTAAATGAACGTACAGTAGCACACCAATATGTTAACTAAAATTTAGTTGATGTTTAGTTACAAGAACTATAATAAACTCCATCAGTTCTGATTAGTGTCATTAGTTTTAAAACGTGTTTACGTTATACGTCATAGAGTTATAAGAAAGAGTAACACAGATAATTTAAGACAACGAATTAATATACTGTATTTTGTAGAACAAAATTCAATTCATATTTCCTTTACATCAATAGGTTAAAGTAAATTAATTTTGTATTGTCATCATAATTACCAAGTTACAGACGATGAGTGCACGCTGCTGTCGATCAGTTTACAGAATGCTTTCGAGATATTATTAAAAAGAAACAGTACTGTACCTTTTGCTATATAATCGATTAAACAATGAATTAATTCTTTTCTCATTGTACGTACTTCATATACGAATAAAATTATAGTAATAAATAACATCCTTATTTTTAACCTAAAGTTAATTTATATTCTGTATTTACATTTATGTGGTATAATTAAATGTTAAATTATTGATTAAAAAATAAATCGTAACTTGCTATTTTTCCATATTATTAGTGTATATTTTTACGTGTTAAAATTATTTAAGACAATACGATAATAAACTGAATACTAAAAATCTGATGTGGACATCACATAAATTCCTTGTACGAAAATTTTCAAAAGTAATACTATTCTAAATTATAACTTTCAATTAATATTAAATAATCAGATGTTTCACCAAATCTATTACATACACACATATGTAATAATTCCTATTAGATTACATACACCCATTTTTAAAAGTTCATAAAATTTTATTTCACTAATAACTTCAGAATTTTTTTTCGTTTTTTGTTTTATTGTTATTATTGAATTATAATTTATTGTAAAAATATTTTATAACCACCGGTTAATAATTATTGATAAACCAATATATTTAAATTTAAAAAAAAAATAAAAAAGGAAATGAAGTCCGATGTGTCTTCCCTTGTATATTTCCAAATATTTTATTAATTAAAATATTATTTGGCTATAACTTTGGAAACAATGAAAATAACTACCACTTATTCATCGTTAAAAACTTGACCGTACTTCCTTGTACGCCTATTAAATTATTCATACACTTATTTTTTAAATAAAAAGTACATACAATTTTATTTCATTAATAACTTCTGATTTTTTTTTTTTTTTTTTTTTTTTTTTTTTTTATTTATTTATCTTAAAACTTTTTTTTACAATTAAGAGATTAATAATTATTAATAAATCGATATATTAAAAATTGTAAATAAAAAAAACAGGAAATGAAGTTGGATTCTAACTGATGTGCCTTCGTTTATAAGATCCAAATATTTCATTAAATTTTATTGGCAATAACCAAATGAAAATAAGTACCACTTATACAACTGTAAAGCATTTGTAATGAGTATATTGTAATTATTTAGCACACAACTATTAAGTTTTTTAAATTATTTAATTTAAAATAAATTATTGAATTATCAGTTTTTCGTATTTATTATAAATTGCTAAAATCCTGCATATTTTTGGAAAATATGGAAGTTGATCACGCAATAAAGTAATAAGCAATCGATTATTATTGAGTGCTTTACCACTTATACCACTGATACATCGTTGAAAAGCTCTCAATGAGGGCCTATTACTTCAGTTAT
>JAAAKQ030186164.1:0-10339 GCA_010016005.3 Zanna intricata | reverse complement strand
CATAAATATAGAGCATGAAAATTTTTAATCTACTAAAAATTATTCTACGTGAATAATATTTTCTAGCATAAAAAAATGTTATCATCTATCTTTGTAAGCTGAAAACGCGATCTGCCTTTTTGAATAAGTCCGAGATGAAATATTAATAAACACAATAAAGAAGTTATTTAGTATATATATATGCTTAGCGTCTCGTGTCAATTTTTTATTACGATTCAGCTGTTTTTTTTCTCGATACATAAGTCTATAACAAAAGTGTCCGGCACAAAGCGCAAAAAAAAGTTTTCACTTCAAAAAAATCATAAATATAGAGCATGAAAATTTTTAATCTACTAAAAATTATTCTACGTGAATAATATTTTCTAGCATAAAAAAATTTTATCATCTATCTTTGTAGGCTGAAAACGCGATCTGCCTTTTTGAATAAGTCCGAGATGAAATATTAATAAACACAATAAAGAAGTTATTTAGTACTGTGTCATGATTAGAAATTAAATTTCTGCAAAGCGAAACAATTATGCAATTATATTTTCATTTAATTATACGTTTTATATGAATTTAATTCTCTAATTTATATTTTTATTTATTTTATTGTTGGCACGTAAACATATCACAAATTTTTTTTTATGTTTTACTTTTTTAGCATAAAAAAATTATATAATCAAATACTATTATTTTACTAATTTTATTTATTCGTACAAAAAAAAAGGTTATAATGGTAATTGTAAACATAGTGAAATACAAGCTACTTAACAGTTCTATTGTAGATAACCTACTCTTAGGAGACCACCCGATGTTAGAAGCTGGTCAGGGAAAGGTTGTTATCGGGGGTGGAAGTTGTATCACGCCTTTTTCCTGACCACTGTCCGAATCTTGTTGTTACAAATAAAAATCTCCCCTTACAAAACACATAAATCAACCCCCTTGTTATTGAATTTATTCTATTGCCTCAATCTTATTTTTCATTTCTTAAACTCTACATAAGAAAATCTATTCTTTCCTTTCTTTTTTTTCTCTACTTATTCTACTTCTTTTTCTTATTCGTTTTACGAATACAATATCGAACATCGATAGTGACATCTGATACTCGATTAATTCTAAACCATTTATCCGGCCGTTTTGTATAGAAAGCAAATGTACAGCGGTAACGGCTTTATTGCTCACAGCAGGATTCTAAAATCCTTACTCTATATAATATTCTTCATTTTTAACTAATCAGATTTTGAATAATGTTGAATTGTCAGTATTTTTTTTTATAATAAGAATAATTTATAAATTGATAAAACAATTATTTTATTTTTAAATAAATAAAATCCTATTTTTATTAAGACTAGTCAGAACCAGACTGAAGTCATCTCTAATTTATCGATAATCCTTATAAAGTAAAAAGTATGTTGCTTTTAATCAGGTAAATTTTCATGTATATTATATATTAAATATATTTGACTTCCTCTCAAACCTATTTTGATTAAGATTTAATTTTTTTTTTTAAATACTCAATTTTTTCCGAAATAACTCAAGAATGGCAAAAATACTCGTAATTTAAAGATTAAAAAAAAAATTTTTTTCTAGCTGGTTTCCAGGAAGTTATTTTTAATACAACACGTATAACAATAGTAACTTCAGCTTAGTCCATTTTTAAATTAATAATTTCATTTTATGCAATTATTCTTTGCTTAATTATTTAAATACCACTTTATTGTTATGAAAACTGAACAAGTGCAATTTTTACTTTATATTAATAAATTTCGTTAAATTATTTGATTATCTAAAGTGTTTTTACTTTTATGATCATTAACTTTTATTTTAATGTATATCCATTGACTTACAATTGGCTAACTAAAATTCTATATACCTAAACTTTAAAATATGATCTTTTACCGTTTCCCGCCTAGCCCTATAGCGGAGCTGTAGGTATAGAAGGGATAATTGGACGAATTTGGGCATATGAGGTTTTTTTTTTTAATGAATCTTTATCTTTTGACACTTAAGGAACCCAAAAAGCCGGATGGAATTTTTCCAAATTTTCGAGTATACGTGTGTGTTTGGTGTTTGGTGTTAGGTATCACACCAAAAATCACCTTATATCTCACGAACTATTCGACCGATTTTGACCAAACTTGGGCAGATTATTTCTACGTATGGGACACTGATGCCACTAAATTTTCAACTTAGAAGGTCGAGGGATGAGGCTGTACAAAAGATCACTCACAAAATCTCGAGATTTCGCTTAATTAAGATCTTCTTTTTTTTTTGGCATATTTGTTAACAATTAAAAATAATATTTTCAAAAAAAAAATTTTCTAAATCGTATCCCACCCCAAAAATTTATATAAATGAACTAGCGGCTAAGTAGGTTTTCTGCGTCAATAATAACCTCTTAACACAAGGAGAGATAGTGTAGCACTGACGTACAGTTGTTGCAGTCGCCTGCTATGTTGTGACGTCACAGGTGAGCGGTAGAATTAAATAAATTAATAACATTTTAAGTGTAAAGAGTACTAAAATCACTAGTACCGCTCCACTCGCTCGAATGAAATACGGTATGTGCGCGCGCTTTAGTTAGAATCATTGAATTAAATTTAAAAAAATACTATATTTAAATAAAATAAATATTTTAAATTAAATTTTGTATGTTTGCCGTGCATCAGAAAAAACCGCGTGGTCCTACAACTGCGTTGTCATCTTTTTAAAATCTGAACCCGGTCTTGCTAAAACCAGTACCATTAATTGAGTATCTAGAATCAAAAAATTCTTGTAAAATTTTGATCTATTTAAAAAAATTAATGGATTTGAAACAGGGACTTGCTACATTATAAAACAGTTATTACAATAATTGATCCTCAACTATATTAATTACTCATTCAATCGATCGATATTTTAACCAAAAAATAAATAAAAGAATATTTATTATACAGTCCGATACGGAAATAATAAATTTATGTTGCATTAAATTTCTGATATTAATATTTCAAATAACTTAAATACAAAAGTAGGAAACTAAGTTAGTACTGGTATATGTTAAATAGACAGTTTACATATCATATCCATTTTTCAATTTGTTTTGATATGAAATTTACATCATTGTTACACAGTAAAATACGTATAATCAGTTCAAATTCTGACATATCCTAGTAGTCTAATATACGTACTTGTGACCCTACGTTGTAGCTTATATGCAAGTATTATGTATCTACAGTTATGACAGCTAGAGGGCAGTTGTAGCGCAGTATACCGTTATACACATTTCAATAATATAACACGTAACTTTATTTTTTGTTTATTTACTTATTTTTTTTTTATTATTTGTTTGTTTACTTGAATACGTATTTTTACATTTATATAAACTATGAAACCTCGATAATACAAAATTCCACATAATCCGATTGTAAATAAAAGAAAACTTATTTTAACTGAAAGTATCCTTTATTTTTCAAAATTTATAATTGAATATGATTAACTGATCGACGAACTATATTTATATTAAGTTATTAAGATAATTTAACTAAAATGTAGATGGTACTTATCGAATTTTAGATTTATTAAATTATAATTTTTTTTTTTTTTAATAAATTAGTTTTAAATATTTATGATCATACTAGTCTTTTAAATAGTCTGATCATACTAAAATTAAAATCGCGAATACATAATCAACAAAAAAATTTTATGTGTTCCGATATATGTTTTAATTTTTTAATATTTCATTCCTTTTGCATGTCAAAAAATGAGTACTTAACATAAAATTTTCCTGTCGTACGTCTTCACCTGTTTTTAAACACGTGACTGGATATTGTCTTTATGTTTTTTCAACGGACGCGTATCTTCCAGCTAGATCTAGATCTAAACTACCTCTTCAACGTGTAAAATTATAAGTACTGATAATCAGCATCACATACTTTTACTTGTCCATCCAATTTTTCTGACATTAATCATAGACAAAATTTCATTTCCATTGTTATCTCATAATTTTATGTTTGTTCGTCTTATATTCAAATATATTATTTACATCCATACTGTAACATTTCAACAGTTGCTTTCCAAGTGGTATATTCAAAATAATTTTTATATTTATTAAAATTTATAATTTCTTGTCATAATTTTTTGCATGAACTTTTGTTACTTTATCTCATTCTATGCCATCTCAAAATCTGCCAGTCTAGTAACTGATATCTCTCATTATAATTTGTTTTAAGTTATCGGGTATTGTTACGTTTTCCTAATATCCGTAATCAATTCTAGAAATTATTGTATATGCAGTATAGTAGAGATATCGTATATCAAATTATATTTATCTATAAAACAGCTAAGCTGAAAATGATAACTTGTGAAAAAAATGTTCTGTATGTAGTACATAAATTATACCTTCATTTTTTTTCAAAATATTCTGAAAAGATTAAACCAGGATTAATTTTATCACACAATGGTCCTAATTAATTCGGATTACTTTGATTTTATAATATATATGCGCGTGTATTGGTGAGGATGTGTAAATAATCTAATAAAATGCACAAACGTTACATTTTAAACTTACTCCTTTATTTTTGCCTCTAAGTTCATTACTTATAATATGCGTATCTCCGCGATATCTCCACTTCCTGAACGAATTAAAAAGTAAAAAAAAAAATTAACATGATCAATGCTCCATATATATATAGAAATATTTGAGTAAAATTTGAAGAAAATCTGTTTATTCAATTTTGAGACATAAGACAAATGGAATGACACACGCATACATAATTTTTCCGATCTAAATGAATTAGTTAGGTCATAAAATTTAGATTTTAAAAAAGAAAACCGATATCCATTTTTGACTTGATCACCATAATTTTCCCTTCAATATTCCTCTTTCAGCTATATTAGTCGGAAAAGAAATATGTATAACTGAGACATAAGACCAAATGGAATGACATACGCATACATAATTTTTCTGATCTAGATGAATTAGTTAGGTCATAAAATTTAGATTTTAAAAAAGAAAACATATATCCATTTTTGAGTTGATCACCATAATTTTCCCTTCAATATTCCTCTTTCAGCTATATTAGTCGGAAAAGAAATATATATAAACGTGAGTCTGTTATACTTTTTGTTATTAAAATTTTTAATAATTAAAACTTTGACTGAAATTAAAATTATTTTAATGCCACACCGAATCAAATTGCAAAACAAAACTTTTTTAAAAATTTTACTTCATTACGTTTTCAATCGGTTTTGTGATCATTCTCAATAATTAAAATGACTTTATCAATAGATTATGTTTTTTAGAAACTTTTCTTTATGAAAAGTTAAAATTAAAATTTTAAATTATTACAATTTTTTATTAATGTGATTTTTTGTACGATTATTATATTGTCCCTTTATAATTTATTATTTAACCTTGTAATAGATGTATTTTGAATGTTGCTAATGGAATGTTTTCAGGATAGTCGTATATCACAGAACAAAAACATCTTCAGTTTAATATACATATCTGAATAAAACTCAATACATTAATAGTTATTTAATACAAAAATTAACATTAAGAAAATAATTTATTTATTAATCAACAATGATAATTTTCTTTTACATTTTTATGAAAAATCATATTTTTAAAAATATATATATTTTTTAAATATATATTTTTTTTTAAATTACGCGATGAAAACTGTTAGAATTCACAAAAGAAAGTTGAAGGTTAAAAGTATAATGTAATATACAGTAATAGCTAGGATGGGGGTCGTGTGCCCGGGTCAAGAAATACAAAGGAGATCTGATCTTACGTGGAAAAAAAAGAGAACGTAGACCTTTGAGACAGCTGCTAGGCACGCGCTTAACGTCCTCATTGTCTGAGCTCCCGTCTTCATACGGCAAAGAAGAGATTCCCCTCACCATCTTGACGTCAGTCTCCCCCTTGCCGAGTCAATCTCGCGCTTATTTTCAACGAAAAATGAATTTCCGTTACAAGAAGAAAGAGCGGTGTATTGCTTTTATTATAATCTTTTGCAGTTTATAGGTTTAAACTAAATGCAGCTTTACTTAGGCTTATATCATAAGTTTCTTATTATTATTACTACTATTATTATTATTATTATTATTATTTTTAGCAGAATGAAACATATATTTAAATTTAAATTGATCATCTGAATAGAAAACTGAAAATTACGAAAGTATATATTACTCTTATTTGTTCATAAAAAACATAAAAAATAAAGTAAATAAATTATCATATTATATATAAATAAGAAATTAAATAAAATTCAAAGGAAAATAAAATAAATTATTAACATCAACTGGCTAAAATAAATTTTAATATCAAAAACTTCTTCCACCGTAAGTATTTGTGAAACATTTTTTTTCTGGCATTCAAATAACATAGTTTAACATGAGAAACATTTTTTTTTCTGGCATTCAAATAACATAGTTTAACATGATGTATATATGAGACCCACAGAATGATGCAGGAGGAATAATTTGGAATCTGATGCTAGAGCTTGAAATAGTAAAACGCTTTTAATACAAACGAAAACGCTTTGTTATAGAGTTACGGTTATCGAAAAATTTCACCCGATTTTTAGATATCCCTTTGAAATGAGATCATACTGAAATTTTTAAAGCGTTATATAAGAATTGAAACATGATGATTTTTATGTCTTCTGATCTGAAAATTCAATAAAATAAGACCCAGAACTGTATCTCACGTAGTTTTCATGACATCCAAAGTAAAACAGAAAACGTCGACAACGAAAGATAACGGTTTTTTTTTTAGGCTTGAAGTATAGCAATTTTGTTAAATGATTAACAAATGAATAATTTTATTTTCAAAACTTTTAGAAAATTTAATTCTGAGAAAATTGATGTAATAAATTCTGTAGAAAAAAAAAATTAAATTTTATTATTAAAAACCAAACAGAATAAAACTTAACTGGAAAATGTTATGAATTTGGTTAAAGTAAAAACAACTGTTTTACGTTGGATATCATGAAAACTACGGAAGATACAGTAAAAACATAAGAAACGACCACATTTACCCCTTATAAAACACCTTAAAAATTTCAGATGACTTCATTTCATCGTGATAACTGAAATCGGAACAAATTTTTTTCAAGACATTTAACATAATGTTTTTAAGTAATTCTTTGTATGAAACTTTTCCCTTATTTCAAGCTTTAGAATCAGTATCCAAATTATTTCTCTTTCCTCCTATATTTATTTATTTGTTTGTCCGTTTACAAATTGAAAATGTAACAAATTTAATAAAACTTTTGCGGGCGATTGAGGATTCTACATAAAAGATAGCATAACAATTAATTAATGGAAGAAAACTTTTAGGAGGAATTAAAACAAAAGGAAATGTTATAAAATATTTTTTTGTACTGTGTGATTATTATCCTGTTATTGTGTAAAATATTATCCTGTTATTGTTTTTATTTTTAAAACCATGTTTTTGTTTATTTTTAAAGATTTTTCGAAAGACCGATTTTTTCTTTGTCCCTATCATTTTTTTTATTAAAATGATCTTTATTTGGGATATATAAAAAAAATTATCTATTATTTGACCTTTTGTAAAACAAATATGTTGGGTATTAAACAAATTAAAATTTTATGAAACCATAACATTGGATCCAATATTGTAAATTATGAATGAATATTATATATTTTTAATATTGCAGTTAATGTGATAAAGAAAAACATATATTTGAAATTTATTTTTTATATAATTGGGAACTGTTCATTTTAGTAAAAACGTAAGTCAGGACAATTATATAAATCAGCTGATTTAATTATTATTAACGTATTGTCATCTCTCTTTTTTTTCTGTTTATCCCCCAGAACCACTGTAAGGTATTACTTCAGAGGTTGAATGAGGATGATGTATGAATGTGAAAAAAGTCTCTCAGATTGACCACTCCTGAGAAATGTGATTAATAATTAACATATTGTCAACTAATCTAAATGAACTGTTAGAAAAAAGATCGGAAGTTTTTATTTCTTCATAGATTAAGCTGTGTAACGAATTATAAATCACTACTAAGGAAAACGATTTAATTTAATTTTAAATGACTATTTTTGTTTTTTTGTTTTTTGTAATATAAAACGAAGGTAAAATCATTATTTATGTAAAATACCCTAGAAAATAATATACAAGATCTGAATTATGTTAAGAAAATTATAAACTTACATTTATATCAACACATTCTGAATGTACTTTAGTCACGCATTAGTATTAAGATGAAATCACGCTAATGAAGATACACAATTTAATACTATAAGTACCAGAGTTCTATATGCTAAAATAACTGGAATTGTATAATATAGACTGCTTTGTGTTACTCTGTACTAATTCGATTAGCGTGAAAAAGGTTGTTTATTTGAGTTCACTAAAGCCAAATTACTTTCAAATAAAATGCACGTTGCTACAATAAAGATAAATATATTTAATTCTCAGACTAATAATACTAAATATTTAACTAATGCTTTCCGTGACTTTGTTAATAGAATCTTGTTATAATTATATTGTCATATGGATTTTAAAATTCAATCAAGTATATATTTTTTTGTTTACAAACTAAGTATAATTTATTTTAGAAAAATTAAACATGGTAAAAAATGTATATAACTTATTTTTTTCAAAGAAAAGTTAATAATGAGTTTTTCAATTGTTTTTTTACAGTTGCTGGCTTGACTTAAAATAAAATAATACAATCCTTATTATTAGAGGTAAGTGTTTCTTTTTAATATCTAATGTATTACTTTTAATAGCATACTGGTCAACTTTCTACTTAATGAGATTATTTTTTTTCCAAAAAATAATAGATACACTATTTACAAAGGTTGTCTGTGTGTGTGTGTGTGTGTGTGTGTGTGTGTGTGTGTGTGTGTGTGTGTTTAGGCATAAGTATACTGAATTTTTTATTATACTTTAACTATGAGTTCAACACTTAAAACTTAAAGCTGACAACACAGTTGTAGGACTTTCCTGTCACCCAGCTAAAGCCGTGTTTCGCGAAAGTCCTACAACTATGGGTTGTTTCTGATGACGATTTACACACACATACACCCACAACTTAATTTAAAATATTCATAATTTTATTTAAATTATATATTGTTTAGTTTATTTAATTCAATGATTCTAACTAAAGCGCACGCGCATATATATAATTTGCGCCGATGTACCGGTGCTGTGTGCGTGTGTGCGCGCGCGGCTCCCTCGCTCATTCGCTCTCTCTCTCTCTCTCTCTCTCTCTAAGTATATATGTATATATACACCAGGTGATTCGAAAAAAACTTAAGAATTTTTTAGATAAATTACAGATTTGGTTGAGGTCTTAACAAGAAACAACAAAAAGAAAAACATCAGGCTTGTCATCCAACTTTTACTTTGGTTCGATAGGCTTCCATTTGTAATGCGACAAACTTCCCAACTGAAATTGATTTCATTCCACACTATAGTAAACAAATCGAGCGTTACCTCTACAGTTGCGGTGATATTTCGAAGTATTAGCTCAAAGGTTCAGCAGGCAAAGATGGTAATACATAAACTCGAATATTAATGAAACTCCACAAGAAAAAATCAAGCGAGGACTTAAGAGCGAGGTGGCCACTGATATGAAACGTGTACTCATCAATAAAAATTACGTTGTCTAAAAATGTATCGTTTTCTGCAATTCTGTCCATCATTTTCACATAAAACTGCAGCCGAGCATCTTAATGTGTAGAATTACGGTTAATTTGTAGGGCTTTAAGAGCAATCGTTCACGTAATACGCGCAAATCACGTAATATGTGCAAAGCTGAGGGCGTATGTTGGGGACGGCATAGCCGGATCTGACCTCTCGGTCCCTGGCGGTTAGAAGCAAGAGACACGAAACATCCAGTCCCGGTGGGGCCGACCTGAGTCAAAGCCATTCCCCTGGGTTGAGCAATACTTAAGTAAAGGTCCAAACCAAGGCTGGAGGGGGAAAAAATGAAAAAATGGATGTATATTTTAAAAATTGTAACAAAAATAAAGTGTTGTAGGTGACACTAATTGAATGAAAGCTACATCAAAAACAGATACAATTGTTTTTATAAATAATAAATAAAATATCCGGTACAATACAAAATAAAAAAAACCACATAAAATGTTTTTACAACATAAAAAAAATAAAATTTTTATGAATTGATGTAAAACTGTTCGTCTTACATTTAAGTGAAATTGGCTGGAGTTGTTATATGTAACTTAGCAAAACTACTGTTTTTTTTTTTTTTTTTTTTTTTTTTTTTTTTTTTTTTTTTTTTTTTTTTTTTTGTTGTGGTTGTTGTTTTTTTGTTGTTTGTTTTTTGTTTGTTTTGTTGGTCAGGTGTGTTCTTGCGCGATAGGG
>JAAAKQ030186153.1:0-12162 GCA_010016005.3 Zanna intricata | reverse complement strand
TGAACCTTTGAACTCTCGACTTCGAAATCAGCTGATTTGCGATGTCGCGTTAACCACTAGACCAACCCGGTGGGTTATACTTGTCTTATCTATCGTACTATTGTTGTTAATACAAGACTAGCGATTATGCTAATGTATTTTGTCATTGGGACTGAATTCTGATTTTTATCTACTTGTGAATAAATCCTGAAGATTACTTTGAATTCTGTTTTGTATGTAATCATTGTTTATTATTATTACTGATATTTGTTATTGTGGTTGTAATTACTATTTTTATTATTCTCATTATTACTGTGAGTTGTTTATTTTATTCTAATTAGTATTGGGAGTTGTTTATTATTGTAGCTTATTATTATAAATACTACTGTCATGATTATTATAATTGATTTGTCTTGGTTTACTTATGTTTTTAAACTAATAAATTGTAATTATATAAACAATTCCAATTATCAAATTTTCAATATCCTGATCGAACCGCGAACAAGTGACATTATCTTAACTACCAAATCCATCGATTTCGATGATTTTGTTTTTGTTTTGTAGAGGAGTTCAAAACCGCATTATAAAGTTAAAATAAAATATTATTTACTTCTTCAAATTTATGCTTTATGACCAAAGAAAAAACAAACTACATACAAATAATTTACAAAAACAGAGTATTAATGCTACTTAGTTTGATAAGTACTTCACAAAAGCCGAAATTTAAACAAGAACAAACACAATATAAAATGTTTATCTGAAGCAGGCCCAATGTACCATTTCCATCTACATTCTTTTCTACTTCCAACTAAACTGTTTTGAGTTCTTGGTAACTCCCACTTCCTTTTACATCTTCTATCACTTTTAATTTTTCCCGGCCGTCTTCTTTGCTGACTTCTCCTGGCACTTCTAGTACGTTTTATCAATCCCTCTTCTCAAAGGTTACGTCATAGCCAATTATGTTAAAGAAGAATAAAATATTATTTTTACTTTTTTTTTTCAATTAATGCTGTGTTATGCCGTAAGTTCATATTTTATTCGACCGGAATAGTAAATCCAAAATATTAAATCTAAAATTTCGAAAAAGATGTTCATGTCGAACCCATTTTTATATGTAGATAGATATTAATGTATAAATTACAAGAGTACCTCACATTATCAGTTGTTTTATTTAAGTACTTTTTATAGTTAACAATGACAATAACAAATCAAATGAAAACTTTGTTAAAAAAAATAACCTGAACTTTAATCAAGAAAAGATAAAAATAAAACGTGTAACAAGATTGATAAAGTCAACGTACAAGAAAAATAAATGACAAGAGAAACAGTAACAATCATTTTATACACGCGCGCGCGCGCATGCGCACACGCACACATTGAAGCAGGAAGTAAATCATTTTCTATGAGCAACATTCCGGATGAGGTTTGATCACTATTAATGTTTTTCAATACAACAGTATAGTGCATTTTTTTTAACTGCTGTTTATTCATTATAATGTAATTGTAAAGGTGTGTCAAACAAAGATCTATGCTAGGATGTTAACGCCTAAAAACACCCATAAAAACAGATTCTTTCTGTTTAAATAATACAACGTACTTGTATTTTTTATATACTATAAAAAAATTCTAAATGAGATAGGTAGAAGAAAATAAAAACAGATAATTACAAAATTTAATTTACAAAAGTTATAGTTGGATAACGATTTTTTGTAGAAAAAAAGAGAAAAAGAAAAAACGTATAAGTAACCGAAACGGCTGGTTAAATCTACTAGTAAGAAAAATTCATAAAGAGATGTTAGCAGTCTGACACGCAACTGCGTGTTTGTTATCATATATTTTAAATTATAAATTACATTAAGTGAAATAATCTAAGATTATGAAATCGATGTAGATAAAAACATTCATTAATTTGAATTAAAACAATTTAAACAGTAATTAAATTCATAAAAGTTTTCTTAAAATAATCAGGCGACTGCAAACTTTTTAACGACGGTAATTGCTTTTTCTTTCCAAAAAAACAACACGTAGTTACGGACTTTTATTCTAGTTGTATGATTTCTTTAAAATGTATACTAAGATCGTATATTAAAAACACATATACGTACCTAATTTTATATATTTAACCCATAATAAACGCAAAACATATTATCATGTAGTAGAAAATTTCTTTAAAGAAAACCTGATCTTAGTTTTTAACAACTTGTGTTGAGCCGTCAATACAGTATTACAAAATGGAATGATTACCACAAAAAAAATTATTATACGCTGATTCCTGATACAGCGTCGAAGCAATCAAGGACCTTCAAAAAATACATGATCCATAAAACTATTTAATTAATTTTTTGACCCTAAAAAGTCAGCGAAAAATACGATGTTAATTATTTTAATATTATTAATTCTGTAATTTAAACGAATTAAAATGATAATCACGTGCACGTAAACATCAAAGTCAATTATTATCATAACCAGCGCGCGGATGTGAAGAAAGAATAATAACGACGGAAACTACCTTAAATAAATTTCTTCAAATCACATAAGTTAAGCAACAGAGGGAACAGTTTCACTTTGGATGGTGTCACGATGAACTGTTGGAAAAGAAATTGATAGCGACATCTGATTTCATCACGCGAGTTAAATAATGGAAAAGACAATATAAACCACAAATAAACGAAGAAATTATTATGATGATGTAAACACAATGTGAAAAAAACTTGAGGATACGTGACGAACTTTAAATCCGGTTAAAAAGAAGAGGCATTCAGATAACAGAAATGTACAATTATATAATAGGATGCAATATTTTTCCAAATTTATGGATTAAAAAGGATCGCCCAGTTAGTTATATGATTATCTAAAAGTTCACAGTACATTTATTTATATAATAATTTAACACAATATATAAGGTACAGCAATAGTTATACTGTCACTGTCATATATCTTTTAATTTTTACGATGAAAGTGAGAGATATATTTTGTAGTGTATGAAAAATACCAGAAATGATTTGTATTCTGATCCAGAATCTTTTAAATTAAACGTGGTGACTCCGTTAACCTAATAAAGAGATCAAAGAAGTGGAATGCATTTAGCACCCCTCCTTAAAACTTTTAACTTCAGTTGAAGTACATTTTTAACACCAGTTCTAATATTAAATTCTTGAAGACAAGGAACACGAATTCCTTATTAACGATGATGTCAGAGAAAACTTGGAGAATATTAGCGTATCGACTAGATTTAATGATTAATATAATAAAAACAATTCTTTAGACAATGACAATATTAGCTATATATAACCAATATAGTTATAAATATTGCTAATATATAAACAATAAGTTCGTTTAATAACTTGCCTCATATTAACGTAAAAACCCGACTTTACTAATTTTTTTACTATTACAAAAGTTTTCTTACGTAGCTTAACAAAGTATACACATTTAGATGTGTATATCTTTTTTAAATGAAACATTTATTATTTAACAACAGCCAATAACCGGAAAACTGCTATGCAAACGCTCAAATTAATGTTACTTACTCGTCCTTTCATTGAAAGTAAATTATTTTGTTGTATTGCAAAGCTTTATACACTGATTTGTTAAGATATAACCCGGTAAAGAGTTAGTTTTTTGTTGCTAAAGTTAAAAAAAAATAGCTTTAATTCCAGCATGTTATTATGTTGGCAGCGAAAAATCTGATATCTCCTCATAAAACAAACGCTAAAAAGTATAGAAAATGAAGTGAAATAATTCTGAAATACTTAAAAATTCTGAGGCCATTTTTTAATAAACATCTGGGGAAAAAATAGTGTAATATCATTTCCTTTATAACAATAAATTGAAAGATTAAGACAAGACATTACGAAATCTCAATTTTCTTTGCGTATAAAGTCTGGAACATGGAATCATCAAGAGTACAAGAAAATAAATGACAACAAATTAAAACTTCGTGTTATTAAAAAAAAAAAAAAATATAGATGAAATTTGAACTCTGTTAAAAGCATAAAATTGATAATTAAAATCTGAAATAAGAACGTTAAGACTATATTACACGATCTAAACGTTATAAAGTTATGAACAGTTATATCCTTTTAGAGGTAAAAAATTTAAACGAAATGAAACTTTGAAAAAAAAATGTGCGAGAAAGATAGAAATAACATTTAGCTCGAGTGTAATAAGAAAGGTGGTCGGAGACCAATCACAAGAATGATGATTATGATTAAAGCCCGGGGCGTACGTACATTCTTGCACACTTGTCCCGTCATGACCGTTCATCGGCAAGCAAAAGCAGGTAGGTAACAAACTAAACTCTGGCCAAGACCTCACTTGCACACCATCACCACCACCACCACAAGTACGTTAATCGCATGGCAATCAAATAACGTCGTAACACGTTTGTCCTTATATATACAGTATATAGATAAAAGTTGATTCGTACGACTTTGAACGTAGTCGTAGCTATGTAGCAATGTTATTGCAAAGGCGATGTAAAGCGAACACTACAATAATATTAAAGCAACTAAACATTCACATCAACAAACGTAAAGTAAATAAAAATCACTACTATTAGTGTTATCATTGAATCGTAATTAACTGAAGAAACTACAAACAAAATTTGCATTAGGAATTTTAAAACCTGAATAAAATTTACTTGCAGTGATGGAATTTGAAGCCACAAGTAAAAGGAGCTGATAAAAAAGAATGTACATTATATGAATTTTTCGCTATAAATACACAAATATACAAAACTGATTTATAAGCATTTAAAGTTTTCTTCAAAACGTTTATTTAGTCATTCAATTGTTCTTTCCCAGAGCGTTTATTTCTCTAATCATTTAGTTTAACGCAATTATCTTTCTATTCTTAGTCGACCTTTTAATCGCGAAATATCTTACGCAAACCACAGTCTCAATTATCTGGTTTACGTACTCTATCTTCATTTTCCGTAAAAAAGTTTGAATCCTCTTTCAAACAATCAAATGATTTGCCCTGAGGAAAATTCCTTGCTCCATGTAAGAAATCATTTTATTTCCTTTCTATTAAACGTTTGACTTATTTTTTCCTGTTCTCAATTGCTTTAACTAAACTTTTATTCTCGTTTACTATTGTCATTCCTTTTTCATTTTCCATTATATACCTCTCCTTTCAATCTCCTCTTCATTTTCCTCCTTGTCACCAAGTCTCCATTTTTTTACCTGATTTTTCTTAGTGTCAGTGTGTCGGAGTTTCATACCCAAGCTGAAGTGCACTCTTCAAATAACAATTCACAAAACGATTCTTTCCGTGTAAATTTTGAATAGATAAAATCTATATAAGATATGTCACAACTACTAAAGCTAGTTATTATTTGATCTAAAAATAATTTTTCCAAGATTTTTTCTTTCTTTTTTTTTTTTGATTACATTTGTTAGTTTATTTTTATCTTATTTTTCAAATAAAAACAACCAAATTCCATACACATAGATAATAAAAGGCACATAGATAATAAAACTTTATTTATGGATTCTGATATAAGATAATAAAATAGAAAAAAAAATCGGTTACACACCTAAGTTCTTTTTTTCTTTAATACATATAAAAGTTATTTTCAGTTTCATAGGTAAAAATCAACAATCAAGTTTTCTACAATTTTTCACTTTTAAAATATAGACAAGTTGTTTTATAATGTTAAGATTTTTTTTTTTTTTTTAGTTACATTATTTTCAACGAGATTAATGCTAAACAAGATATAATAATAATAATAATAATAATAAAAAATGGAGTTCAATACTTATATACATGTGGTAACCAAACGCCTCTCCCTCAGTAAGAACTCACTTATCATCAGATGTTTTCAACGTTTAAATACTCGTAGCATTAATCCTCCTATCAAGTTACCATGACAAATTTCATGATTGTAAGTGAAATCATTGCTTATGTATAAATAAATATTCTATTCGGTAATCGCTGAAAACACAAAAATTAAACTTTAAAGAGAACCAGTTAACAATGAAAATGCTGACAAATGGCAGTAAACTAAGTACTTCTTACAAATGACTTCAGACCACAAGTCACTTTCGAAAAGGTTCAACAATTTCTGAAACTTAAAACAAGAATGGTAACTCCAAGACTACCGATAAAAGTAGGAATGTAGCAGTTTTTATTATTTTCTTTTCATCGAACTAAATAAACTCTTTCATATCAATGCAAATGATATTCGGTCCTATAAAGGTTTCATATTTCTCTGTATTTCCACGGAGACCCGTGGTTGTTATATGAACCCAACACCATAACTCTCCAAAAAACTACTTTTTCTACTACTGCTTGCAACTTTTTACCTCCTCTTTTTGCGGAAATGTGCGCACTATATGTATATAGTAGGGATTATAAAAATGAAATGTAAACATGAGATTTAGCGCACAATTTATATTTGTGAAGGTGAACTTTATATTATATTAATGTACCAACTATTATAAATTATAATAAAATACATCAAATGAAATTATAAATAATAACCGATATTAATAAAATTAGTGGACGTATTTAAAATATTCGATCGAAACATTATAATAATTAAATAATGAGGTCAATACCTTTACTACATTTAATAAACAATACCAAGTAAACACTGCAGTCCAGCACGGATTCGCTGTCTAACGTGCAAGTAAAATGTTAGCCTGTATTTCGGTCCGTTAGTTGTGCTCCTTATTGCGTCAATAGTAACAGTCTTTTCTGTGCCAACAATTGACAACGTTTAACACCAATAAGAATATTATTTAGAATATTTTCTCTTTTTTAAAATCTCTTTAATGATTTACCAAACGAATCATACATTTAAAAATTGCGTTTTTATTTATTTCAAGAATAAAAATTGCGATATTTTTGTTGTTGTTTTGTTTACTTTTTCTTATAAGTAAAACGAATCGGTTAAATGAAATCGTTTTCACACCAAATTTCTGAATAAATCATATAGAAACCTCTGTAGGGTTGTCGGTTTATAAATTTTATAACTAAATTTACGCTCGTACACCTCGAGAACTGAAAGTGATTTCAAATGAAACTAAAACACATTTTAAACAAAAACCAAATTTTTGTACAGAAAACGTAGTACACTGATGTTACCGGCATACAAATAGCTGTTCAAAAAAAGTTTTTCCATCACACTGAAAGTTTTTTTCATTAAAGTATCGGCTGATACGGCCTTAGCCTTAATTCACTTTTAATAATTAAGTTTTCAAATTACCGACTGTTATGGAAAACTATGTAATCTTTAGCGCGCATTTAATTAAATGCATATTATGATATTATTATATGAATGAAAAAATAATCGAAATAAAAGCGATTCGAAAATCTCCATTGCCATCGACGTCATCATAATAAAGGAAACACTAAATAATAAAGGCCGCTAATTAATAAAAGTACTATATCACTAACACAGACAGTCATACACACTAACAACAACGAATATGCATTTGTAAATTCCGAAGTTCAGTACCAAAGGGATTTAAAAAAGACCGCAAGTAAAAAAAAGTGTAGGGTTTTATATTAATTAAATAGCAGTTATTTAAATTAAGCTAACAATCAATCAACACTCCACAAAATGAGTAATAAAAGAAAACACAGTAAAATAAAAAAGATGATATTAAGGATGTTTTTTGTACGATCTATAACGTGTTCCTCATTTCGTAAACAGCTATAATACTTTGTCAGTTCAAACTACAACGGTTTAATAAGCAATAAAACATATTTTAACTTAAAAAAAAAAAAATGTATATTCGATTATCTAATACTACGTTTAGGATTAAAAAGAATAATTTCATTCATTATTCGTGAAAATTTAACATAGTTTTGGATTTAAAGTCATGACAGTAGAAATACGAGTATATATGCAAAATTATAAAATATATTAACTTTTCAACATAAAAAAAACCATTAATTACTTTTACACTTAAAATAATTTGCTAATGGATAATTACTCTTACAAAATCTTTTTCTCTGAGGTAATAATAAAAAGACTGGCTGAAAAAAGCAAAACATGCCCAAGAACTGAACCCAAGGTGTATCAGCACCTCCGAAGAGAGGGATCTGGTTGAACGATTAGATTTTAGCTGCATACTTAATTCATCACACAATTTCGAGGATGAATGTGGGTGTAAATATTTAAGATGATCAATAAAAAATTATTGATCAATGATTACCAAGCAGCGCTGCTGCTAACCTAAATTGAAAAAGTCCTTTCCTTTTGAGAGATTTCCTCAAGTCCCCACAGAGGATAGTTTCAAGATCATCCGCTGAGAACTGAAAAGTGTTGCAGTTTCTCCTTAGTAAACCGTCTTTTCAGGTTTGTTATAGCTAACCCAACGAGTTCATCTAGTGGTTAACTCGTCATCGCAAATCAGCTGATTTTGAAGTCGAGAGTTCTAAGGTTCAAATCATAGTAAAGACAGTTACTTTTAAACGGATCTGAATACTGGAACGTGGAGACCGGTATTCTTTGGTGGTTAGGCTTCCAATTAACCACATATCTCAGGAATGGTAGACTTCAAAGTGTACCAGAATACATTTCATTTACATTCATACATATCATCCTCATTCTGGAGTAATATCTTAAGGTGGTTATGGAGACTGAACAGACAAAGAAAAGAGGTTTGTTACAGCAACCGCAAACAGACACAGACTACACCGACAAGAACACCTTTTTGATATCGTGTTCCCCAAAACCTCTCCTAGAAGAAAGGTAGGGTTCTGGGAAATAAAACCACCACCATTACGTTGGTGTGCCTAGAAGAAAGTGATAAGAAATTCTGTGGTATTTTTAGTGGAAATTCATTATCATGGAATCGCTGCCACCCTCGTGTACGCGAATAAACTAACCTATTGTAAATCTTTAACTGTAAACATCCCCTACACTCCTATATCCTAATAATCTTGAAAATAAGAAGACCCCCAGAAAATAGCAGAACAACGAGAAGAAATTCGGCAACCGTCGGACGGGAAGAATGAAGGAGGCCTGCACTCTTCACTGTGACGCCCTTCTCAGGGCTCACAGGTATTTTAAAGATTATGGTTAAAATATTTAAAATCAACCAACACGGACAATCAGAAAAAAGAAGAAAGAAAATACGAAATAAGCAAGAAGACCGTACCATAGCTGCGAATTCTGGTTAGCCTAGATTCTCTTTTTTGTTCAGCCTCCGGAACCACCGTCCTGAGATACGTGGTTAATTGAAACCCAACCAACAAAGAACAGCGGTATCGACGATCTAGTATTCAAATCCGTACAAAAGTAACTGCCGTTACTAGGATTTGAACCTTAGAATTCTCGACTGCGAAATCAGCTGATTTGCAATGTCGCGTTAATCACTAGACCAGCCCGGTGGGCTGGTCAGCCTAGACTGACAGAAAACGAGGAATAATCTCCTTAAGCTATATTTCCTACCCTTCCTTCATCTTACAATAATTAGTCAGGCAAACATATAC
Source organism: Zanna intricata (assembly GCA_010016005.3). NCBI lineage: Eukaryota > Metazoa > Arthropoda > Insecta > Hemiptera > Fulgoridae > Zanna > Zanna intricata. Next base: position 2,733 of record JAAAKQ030186153.1, on the reverse strand, counting down.
AGTCAACATTTGTGCCTTCCTTCGCGAAGGGAATACATTGTAATCCAAACGCTGGTCCCCCCATCAAGCGCATTCCTGCTAGACCGAAAGGCATTAGCAACCAAAGACCTTCATTGGACGAAATGAAGGAACATTGAGCCGACAGAAGGAGCAAATATCCTGCAAATTTCCCAAGGAATATACCATGAATAAGAATATTTTTTCACACACGTTCTATAAAACATTGGAATGTAATCCCAAAATTCATCTTCAAATCAAAATTAAAAAATAAATATATAACAATCATTAAAAATTAAATACCCCATTCAAATAGGAAGACCCAGCAGCAAGGGACTGATGTCTAGACTCAGCGATAAATAGGCATAAAACAACCCCAGACATCCTTGCGTTCCATTCCGTTCCGATCGTCTTTTCTCAACGGTCACAGTTCTTCCTCATTTTGGGATATATGGTGATCTGTATCATTTCCATACTGAACATACATTCCGAGTGTAGCCAACAGGAGCACGGATGCTTATGGACCTTTCTGTGACTGTGTTTCCTGATCGATGGTCGTCAATAACCTAATAGCTGAAATCCTAGCGAGCAAAGTGGAACCTTTTGTCTTAAAACAAAAATATAGTATATAATTCCGTTCTTTATTATTTTTAGCATAGTTTACAATGCTATTAAAATATAAACCTAAAAATAAGGTAAAACGAAAAAATACACTTTAAAAAAATATTTTTTATCGAAGGACAAGCTCCATAATACGATTACTAAAAGGATACATTTTTTACGTAATACTGAATTCCATAAAAATTAACTAAAAACGGTAACTGATATTAATAGTAGCTTACGTTTTAACTTTTTGGCCCTTGAAGTCGAGGGTAAAAAATTAGGTACAAATTAACAGATTTACTAACGGCAACTTAATCGATTCCTCTGTATCACGGATAATGATGGCTAATAATTTTATTCGGCAACCTAAGTGAATAGTTTAAAACGGTAACGAGTACGTAAAATATTAATTTTTAATCAAAATCCATCAATACATCTTTCAAAAGAATAATTTGGTCGCAATAATATGAATACCTCAGTTAGCCAATGGGTTTACATATTTGTAATATGTATATAAGTATGTGCGTGTGCGTTGTTTCGTGTTATAAAAGGATGATGAAAGGAGGTGGCCGGTTCCACTTGATAAACATTCAGGTCAAATATGCGAGTCGAGAAGAATGAAAGAGAAATACCGGTAACAGTCAAAAACATGACAGGTATATCATATTTATCACACATGCGTGCGTGTATATGCTTTGCACGCATATCTTTATAAAGGACAAGATAAACATAATTTTACGGTTAGGACCTCCGCTACTAAAACTTAATGCAATAACAATATAGATCCACAGTATTTCCTGTCTCCGGTGTAATCCAATAGACACATACGTATTACGAAAACGTTACTTTAACGCAAGTAGCTGAAAGAAAAAAATTCTAAAAAAACATCGACCGGTTTTAGAGCATGACAAAAGAGAACTAAGATACACATAAAAAAATATGTACGTAAAAGATGACTAAAAATCAGCAGCCACACGAATGTAGTAATTTATCGCAATCCGTTACGCAAATTTTACGAAATTTTTGTTTATCTTCATAACTGTGCAGATCAAACTGTAGCAATCCAATTAAAATAAAAAACCACTAAAATGAAATAAAAAAAACACAGTTATATTCATAAACAAGATTTATTTATAATTTTAAACTTTTCAACATCATATAAATGTCATATTAAATGTAATCGACAAGCCAGCCAACCAAAACTCGAACGCAATAGTTACTTCATCATCGTACTGCAAGCACGACCACTGTTTGAATTTCAAAGATTGATTCAACATTACATATGATTTTGATTCAATTTAAATATTTTTATTTTTTAAGCAGAAATTATTATCTCTGAAAATTTTTTAAACATTTGAAGCAATTTTTATAGATTAAAAGTTTTTTTACGCTAGATTACAAAATTGAATTTCTTGTACAGCTCATGAATTTTTTTTTCACCACTAGTGGGCAAATTCCCGTCACATACTCCACAATTATGTTCTACATAAAATTACACAAAAGTGAAAAACCAACTAACAACCTCTATTAAAAACGTTAATTATTGAAAAGGTAATAGAAAAAAAACTGCAAGCTAAAATAAAATTAATGCAAAAATTTATGTAAAGTAAAAGTAAAATTAGATGTTAGGAAACAAAATTAAGTCAATCGCAGCAGAAGAAATAACTATTAAAGAGAAAAATAAAATAAAATTATGAAACTAACTCTTTTTTTCTTTTAGTAATAATAATATACATATATATACAAAACTTAGTTTTGTTTAGAATATTACATAATTTTCACATATCTTAATCATTGTTCTAGCTCAGTGGTTCCCAACCTTTGGTGGCCCATCTCCCCTTTCTGGAGGTTTGACTAACACCTATCGCCCCCTTTTCATTTTCATTGTATACCTAATTTTAATTTGAAGTTAAGTGTAAATAATAAAGCAGTTTTATCCAGCCACTCTTAAATAAAATAGAAGAAAAATTAAAATGTACATTTTTTGCAGATTTTTTTTAAGAACAAAGAAGTGAAATAATTAACTAAGATCATTGATGTACATTTAAAAAACAGGAGTACGTGTTTTCATTTTTAAATTGTAATCTGGAAAAATTAAGAAAGTTGACAGTTAAAATTTGAAAAAGTAAATGA
>JAAAKQ030186131.1:0-12162 GCA_010016005.3 Zanna intricata | reverse complement strand
GCTGAAAGCAATGGAAAACTACAGCTGTATTTTTTCCAAGAAAATGTGGCTCTCTGCATTTTCAAAACCATTTTTCAATTATGAACAATATATACAAAAAATTCATAACATATTTTTTCAGATAATAATATAGCCTACTATATAAAATATTTTGCTGTGGTTGTAATGAGATAGCTTATATTCTAGATAGTTTGTTACTTAAAGTATGACTGATACACACAAACTTTTGTTTAAACACGAAAGTGAATAGACATGTATGGACATGAATGTTTGCATAATCCTCAATATAAACATTGTAGAAGGCTAAGTTACTGTTTTTATTTCAAGGTGATATGTTGTATTGTTGCTAGTGTTAATACTGTGGTTAGGTAATGTACACTTGTTTATAAAGTAATTTTATTAGCAGTGAACTACTATTTTATGTGATTTTTTTTTATTTTATTAATTAGAGAAATTTTTATTTTAGCTGTAGAGAAACTGGGATAAGACAAAGTGAGGTGCAATTGGTAGTTTTTTAATTTATTCTAACTGCATTGTTATTGTATGAACTTTTGCATTTTATAAACACAGATTATGGAGAGTTCAAGTGGCATTTACACTGAAACCTGTATGTAAATAACAAATTTACTTACAATAGATACTTTTAGAGTTTACTGAACAGGAAATATCATTAATATCTTTAAGAAGTGGATGCACTGAAACAAAAAATATTTGTACTTTTCATAAAACCAAATATTTATATAAATATTTTCATATTAATGGGAAAAGTGGCTGACATATTTAGCTGTCACAATAAACTGGAAATCACTTCGAGAAATATCTTTGACGCTTTCAACTAGCAATCCAAATTTAAAACAAATTCCAGGCAGAGCACTGTGTATAAAATGCTTAAACAAAATACAAAAACCACAAGATGATACAGAAAGCAAACCAAACTGTCAAGGTATATTTGAGCCTCAACATGTTATAGTTGAGTCGGTGAATAAAGCTTGTTCAGTACCCCTTGACATTTCCCTCATTAAGGGGTTCAAAATTTATCGAGCAGCGCCAAGCCAATTTAAACCGATTTAAAAAAATAAAGTTATAAAAATAGCAGAGTCAATTACCAGTAAATTAAACGATTCCTTTGATTTAAATATTTCTATAGAAGAAATCAGTTTAGTACCACAAAATTATGTTGATTTTGGTAGAGAATGTGAAGAATTAATTATTAAAATAAAGGATAATATGAAAACAGTTACATCAACTCAGGAAAAAAATGAATATTTTAAGGTTATTGCCAAGCAGCTAAAGCATCCAAAAAACTCAAAATGAGTTTAGTGTTAGTCAGTATTTAGGCCGTTAAACCAAACAATCAGTTAAACCAAGTGGAATTTTGCCACAAGTTGGCAAAAAGTTACAAAGTCATGTAATTGATGAAAATTTTATTAAATGAGTCCAAGATTTTTACCAGAATAATGAGCACAGCCGAATGATGCCAGGCAAGAAGGATTGTGCCTCTGACAAGCTGACGGGAAGAAAATTAATATTCAACAAAGGCTTATCTTATGTAACTTAAAAAAATTGTACTCGGTCTTCAAAGAAAAATATAATTTAAGACTGATTTAAGACCTAAATTTTGTATTCTGGCTGGTGGTACTCACTCTGTTGGTGTGTATGTCATTCACAAAATATGAAATTCATGTTATTTGCTCTAAAAATGAAGTTTGAGATAAAATTCTCCTTTTAATCATGGTATGTGATATAGAAAATGAAACATGCCTGCTGTCACAGTGTGGAAAATGTCCAGGCACTATTGAATTGCTCTGATTACTGAGCACACTCGCTATCAATCTTTAATACAAAATCTTTGTATAAAAATTTACCGCCCTGTCATATTTCTTCCGTAGTGTTTTGAAACTATAAAAATTAAATATGAAATGTGAAATCCAATACCTTGCATGTTATTGACATTGATCTCAAAATCTTTATTAGTTTAAACTTTTTTGCCAAAGCACTCATAAACGAAAGCTGTGCTTCTTTCATATGTCATTTTCTCTTAAACTCTCCTTTATTTATGCCCCAGGCATGAATTTTTTCCTGTTTTCCTTTCGCATCAACAAACATAATTAAGAATGCTCTGTAACCTTGAAAATAAACAAAAACTCTTTAACAAGCATCCTTATCAACATTAAACACATTAAAATAAAAGCTTCAAAATTTGTCTCATACCATTGTAATATTCCTGCTACATTCTTGATTATATTCTGTTCATAATAGAAAAAGTTTTGAAAAGAATAGAACAACTGCAAACCTAAACTATAGGAGGCAGAGGATTGAGATGCCAGGTCTCACCTCACTTTTAAGCTCTACCTTCATCTCTGCTACTTTGACTTGCTAAAACTTTTTAAATATTATGAGTTCCCGCTTGAAAATTCATTGAGATATTTTTTAAAGTATCAGAAAAGGTAAAAGAAATTGATTTTTTTTTTTTTTTTTTTTTTTTTTTTTATCTAACAAAGTAGAAATCTCCTTAATTACTACAAATAAAAATGCAGCTATTGGAAAATTTCCTCTATCATTCTGAATGGATTTTTTTTTTTACAGCATTGTTCTGTTTCGTTGGTCATGGTTTTGAGGTAAACAAAAGATACATGGTGGCAGTCGATTCTCCTAGTTTTGATCAATTTAATATTAACAATTATTATTGTGATGATATGCTTATAAAAAAAGTTATGAACACAAAAGCACAGCTTCTTGTAATCATGCTTGATATGTGTCTTAATGTGCTAAAAAATAGGTAAGGTAAATTATAATATTATTTAAATTTTGTATAGTTCATAGTTAATTTTTTTTATCACTTAACAGTTTTGTTATAGACATATTTTTTTGGTTTGTTTTATCGCTTAATGATGTTAAATTTTCTTCAAATTTCACTTATTAAAACACAGGCAGTTTAACTTACCAAAGATAATTCATGACAAATTAATTTGATATAAACTGAACATCACTGCCCACCGTGCTGGTCTAGTGTGATTAATGTGACATCACAAATCAGCTGAGTTCGAAGTCGAGAGTTCTAAGGTTCAATTCTTAGTAAAGGTACTTAAAGGTTCTTAGTAAAGTTACTCTTATATGGATATTTATACTAGATCTTGGATACCATTGTTCTTTGGTGGCTGGATTTCAGTTAACCACACTTCTTGGGAGTGATCGATCTGAGATTGTACAAGACTACACTTCATTCACATTCATACATATCATCCTCATTCATCCTTGAAGTAATACTTTATTGTAGTTCCAGAGGTAGAACAGAAAAAGAAAAAACCAAATATCACAGTTTTAAATTCATATAGCCTACAATAAATAATGTACTTCAACTAGATCTAGTAAAAGATTATTGATAATTGTTTTTTATTATTTAAAATGTTTTAATATAATAGATTCGATCCCATTTTCAGAAGAATCTCTGTCACTATTTTCTGAAAATGTTTTACTGAGACTAGTATTAGCACTACTTCCCACTAATAAAGATTTATACGAGGTCTCATCAGAAAAAACAACATTTTTAATTAAATGCCAACGAAAATATTTAGTGATGTGTGGTCGGCAGCATTGTGTTCTGCATAACCTCTTCTGTAACCATATTCTCTTGAATTATTGATAGCGTGTTTAGTTTTCATGTTATTGTTATTTGAGTGCAACGTATTTAACTGTTAGTTAACTGTTAGCTGATGCTCTGGGTCATATGCATTGTTATGATTGTTTTTCACGATTTAAAAGTGGTCATCAGTCAATTGAAGATGACCTTCGATCAGTAACGTCTCTAACTTCAACTGATGACACTTTGACTTGATTTTCTGTGGTTCAGAAAATCAAAAATCTGGTGCATGCAGATCCCCAATTGGTATACAGAGAACTTGCAGAAGAAAACTTGCTTCTCAATTAGATCATGCTATGATATTTTAACCAAAAAATTGAACATGCATTGAGTTGCAGCAAAGTTTGTTCCTCGTTTCGTACTCGGGCTTTGTCAGTTTTGTGCCAAAAATCGGATATTGCCCTCCGTCAGTCTCCCTACTCACCAGACCTAGCTTCTTTGCAATTTTTTTTATTTCCAAAATTAAAATCAATGATGAAAGGAGTTGTCTTAAAATATTGATGACATTAAAGTAAATTCATTTGGGTCACAGATCTTAAACCCTATTTCAAAAAAATAAAGTTGAGTTATTTTCTGAACAGACTTCTTATCTTATTCATTAGAAATGTAGCATTTTAAAAATTATTTTTTTACTACAAAGGTATTGATTTCAACCTATTAATTTGATCCTATGCTTCTAGTATTCATTTCAATCTTTGAAATCCACTCTACAATTGTTCATAATTCATTTCTGTTTTATGATTGGAGTGAAGTGGTTTTTCATTGCCGAACTAAAAAATTTGTTGCTTATTAGTTCTCTGAAATTTGAATAATTTTCAGCCCTAAAAATGAGATCATCACTCTATGCACCAAAGGAACTATTGAAGTTCACTCTGTGAAAATGACTGTAAATATTGCCACTGGTATTAAAGATGATTTGTATACATCACAGCTATGACAAGATCTGAGACAAATAGTATAAAGCAGTAGAATAATGTATTTCTTTCTATGGGGGAAAAAAAATGTCATACGATTGATTGTCTTCACTCGGTACACTCAGTTCTTATGGTATAGATTCTATTATATTATTTAACTGAATATCAAAAAATATTGTCATTGCTTCTAGATTATCAGTCTGGCTTAGAAAGCTTTATTTTTCCATAAACTAATGATTTATTAGGGACAACCTATTAAAAGTTTTGTTTCATAATCTCATTAATAAGAAATATTCACATCAATCTTAACTCTCTCTCTTTATCAGTTTAGCCTCCAGAACTATCGTAAGGTATTACTTCAGAGGATGAATGAGGATGATGTGAATGAAGTGTAGTCTTATACAATCTCAGGTCGACCACTCCTGAGAAGTGTGGTTAATTGAAACCTGACCACCAAAGAACACCGGTATCCACGATCTAGTACAAAAATTTTTACCTTCACTAAGATTTGAACCTTAGAACGCTCAACTTCGAAATCAGCTGATTTGCGATGTCACGTTAACCACTAGACCAACTCTATGGGTTACATCAATCTTAACTGGTCTTAGTAAAATTACTCATGCTAATTACCCAGTCTTTATTGTTAAGGCTTTCTATAGAACAAGTAAATTCTTAATTCATTAAAGTCATAACAATTTATTTTATTTATTAATAATTTAATTTACTATTTATATCTAATTATAATTTATTTTTACTTTTAATCAATCAAAATTGTTTCATTCTAATTATCTTTTTCTTCTTAACAGATTGAATTCCCATTAGCTTTGATGTAATGAAAACAACATAATCTTTATTTTAGCTATCATCAGTGTAACTTTTTTTTTAAATTCTTCTAGCATTAATTTTAATTTCTTTTAAGGTGCGTTAGCCAAAATGTATGTTTAATATTTATATACAGGGTGGAGCTGTGGAAATGTATTTTTTTTTAAACTGCTAGTACTCAGAGGCAAGGGGGGTATTGACCTTCAACGACCTCTAGCAGATAGATTAGACTATGTAGTTTCAGTTGCTATTGAGCATTAGATCGTAGAACATAATTTGTTTGCTGTCTAGCAGTTTTTTAGAAACAATGATTCTGTGGTTATGGTTCAACATCTCTTACTTCAAAATTTTAATGTCAAACGTCTAGGTGCAGTTCTAGATCCAAACACCATACTCCAATGGGTTGAGGCATTTAGAAGTACTGGATCTGTGATGAAGAAAACCACCTGGCCTTCCTTTTTCAGTCCAAACTCTGGAAAATGTAGACTGAGTGAGAAGAGCAGATCTTGCTAGTTCAAAACGATCCACTAGGCAACAAACTGTAGCACTAAGTATGTCCCATTGTTCGGTTTCAGCACATCTTACATGGTGATCTTAAATTTCACCCATAAAAAATAATGATTGTCCAGCAGCTAACTAAAAGGGATTTGTCCAACACAAACAATTTTGTGGTATAATGAACGCTATTCTTATAGAAGATGCAAACACCCTAATAACGATGAGTGATGAAGCCCACTTCCATCTGGATGGTTATGATAATGTACAGAACTGTCGATTCTGGGCATTGGAGAACCCATCTCCATAATTCAAAAGTTATAGTATGGTGCAGTGTCTCCAAGATAGAAATTGTTGGTCCTTATTTTTCTGGAGAGCAAGGAACCACAGTTACAGTGATATCAACACATTACATCGACATGTTAAACAACTTGCTGTATTCAGAACTGAAAAGGCATAGGGTGAACATGAGAGAAGTGTGGTTTCAACAGGATGGTGCCAGCTCACACAGCGAAATCATCGATTGGAGTGGTTTAACAAATGTTTCCTGGACATCTCACTTCACAATTCTGCAATGTTTCTTAGCTCCACACTCTCCTGATTTATCGATTTGTGACTTCTTTTTGTGAGGCTACCTAAAATCAAGACTGTAAATGTACAAGCGATACACATTTTCGAATATACACAATCGAATATCTAAAATTTCCATTTGTCAAGAAATTGAGCTGTGTCGAATGAATTGTTGGAGAAAGCCTTGCAGAGCTTTGAGGAGAGGCTTCAAATTTCCATCCGACCATTCCAACTTACTGACATTATTTTCCAAACCTAATTAAGAAGGTATGTTGATTTCAAAAATGCAATAAAAATAATATTATTCAGGGTAAAACTTTTTTTTATGTAATTAAAACAACCAAAGTTATTCCGTTGTGAAAAATGCGCATTTCCTCTCTGATCCACTTTTTATATGTGCATGTGTGTTAATTTATGTATTTTTAGAGTTAATGGTGGTACAAGCTCCAGGATATTAATGCTGGAAGTTTTGTCTTTGCATTCCTTTCACTAGGCACACTCTTTTGTCAATCTGTATTTAAAAAAAAGGGGGGCCACAACCTAGTCAAAGTTTATATTTCATTTTTTTTGTTAATAATGTTACAAATGTTATTTTATTAAAAGTGTTTAGGAAGTGAATGGAACTCTTTATACTATTCATAAACTCAATTTATTGCATATTGTAAGGGACTTATTGTTGAAATATGAATTGAAATTAGGATCAACCAGTTTTGAAAAAAAAATGAATATTTTAATATACTTAATGGACTTAACTGTGATGGAAATGTTTGGTTTGGGCTATTTAACTTGTAACAGTTTTAAGGTAACTGGTCCATTAGTTGAAAGACCCTGGACAATGTGATGCGTGCAAATGCTGTTTAGCGCTAGACTATTTTTTGGTATGTTTGTGTTACTGAAATCATTGTAATTTTTAGCAGGCATTGTATATCATTTCCTCCTCATTATTTTGTAAAAAGGGATTTAATTGCTTTCTTCTTAATCATATAAAGTATATAAGTTGTGCAATTCAGTTGCTTTAAAACAACAATGTATATATAAGAAAATAACAATGTATAAAAATCTAATTTTAATTTTGTGTGAGTCCGGATGATTCCATGAGTAACAGTGTACAAGTGCAGATCAAATGTTCATTCATTAAATTTATACAGTCCACTCAATCAGTGTGTTCTTTTCAATTGTGTTTGTGATCATAACCATGTTAACCAGACCCCTTGACTTAAACAAACTAATTAAAGAAAGTTTATTAAAAATAGCTTTTTCTCAGATTTAAAACTAAAGTAAGCAGAAGTGTTTACTCTTGGTAACCATTTACCAACTAATCAATTCCTTGATCAGTAATTTCTCCCAAAAAAATACTACTTATAACTCTCAAGAAGTATTTATTCCAACTTTTTATTTAATTTTATTTAGAATTGAAATTTTTCTACTCGGCACACAAACATGGAAATCATTGTATAAAGTGCCACATTACTAATTTTTGTTCATGAAATAAACAAAAATCAGATTATTTGAAATTAAATTACTACTTTTACTTCTTTTATTACATTTCTTGTTACAGACCAGAACCAGTTATAGATTATGAAAGAAATCCAAATTGTTCTCTTATCAGAAATTATTCTACATCTTCTAACATGAGTTCATATGAAAAAAAGACAGAGGATCTTGGAATTTATACCAAATTTTTAATAAAGTTTATAAGGCAAGATATTCCGATTATAGAAGTATTTCGCAATGTAATCAAAGGTATTATCATTATAATTAATATATATGTATGTGTGTGTGTATGGGAGATGGGACGATTTTTAAATAAGCAGTACTCTGTTAAATTTTAAAATTAAATTATTTTTATTGACACAAAATTAAAGTTCGGTATGTGCTATTTGAATGGAATTATGTTCACCGTATTTATGAAAAATAATGTCCTCAAGGTGACATCCATCAATTTGAATCCAGTTCTCAAGTCTCTTCTCAAAATCTTTCATCCAACTTCTTGTTATAAAAATTCCTTACCGCTGTACTAAGAAATCTGCAGTTCATAACTTGTCCTGCTATCACATATTTCAAACTTTGGCATATGTCGAATGAAAACACATCGATTCTTCATGCCAATCATACTTTCATCAAGGGATAAACTTTGGTGTGGAATAAAATGAGCCCAAAATTTTTTATTGAGATCATCAACAAAAAATCTCACTTTGTATCAAGGATCATACCCTGCATGGTTCTGGTTTATCCTTTCTTTTTGGCTAATGTGAAGAAAAAGATTTTGGGCTAAATAATGGAAACAAATTTCTAAATATTTTTGCAATCAGTTATATTATGTTTACATTGTAACAAATGGACAGCTGCATTATAGTAGCTTTTTTTTATTTTTGTTAGCTTCGTAATGTTCTGTAATCTTTTTTTAAATGATCTGTTGGTTTTAAAAATATAAATATTACCTTTGTTGTATTTAATATTTTATATTCCTCTTAAATCTTATTATTTTTAAATATTTTATAATATGGTTAATAATTTGGTTTGTTTTTCGTATTCATTTTTATCATATATGTTAATAATTTTTTCTATTATTTTATTTGTGCAATTGTATTTTAAGTAAAAACTATTATTAATCTTTGATGTTATTATCATCCTGTTGTATTTTTTTTACAAATATTATTTACTACTTCACTAATATTTATTACTTTTCAAATATTTTTATCAGTATTTATTTTTATCATATGCTTTACAGCATTATTGGTTTCTGAAATTAAATTCTTTCCTAAGTACCTCTTCAAAGTCGCTTAATTTTATGATAATTTGTAAGTAATTTATTTTAACTTAAGTTTTTTAAGTTCTGATATGCGTTATCTTTGAATTTTCTTTTGCAATTCACACCCGATTATTTTTTTGTTATGATTTCAATGAATTGCAAAAGAAATTGTGTTTTAAAGGATATTTATCTCTCATTTTGAAATCCTAATAAAATAAAACATTCTCATACAAAAAATAAAAAAGAAATTACATTTAATGTAGTGAAATAAATTATCAAGATAAATTATGTAAATAAAAATATTTCAGTAGCATAATGCAGAAAATGTCTTAATAATTAATAAAAAAAAAGTGCAGTGAATATATCTGGATATAGGAAAACTCAAAAATCTTTTGATGGAATAATCACTTCCATGATGAAGTATGTAGAATTGTGGCCCTGAAAACACCCTCAAAGAAACTTTCTCTTTGCTATAAGCATTAGTAAGCTCATTCTGTAGATGCATGTAAGTATGTGATATCTCAATAGATTTTTTTTTTTTTTTTTTTTTTCAGAATTTGGGTATAGTAAAGAAATAACTGAAGAAACTCGTCAAAAACAAAAGCCATCATCATGGTATGATGATTACAGGGATTTTAAATTTACTGATCCATCTACAGGTAATTATAAAATATTTCCATCTAATTTTTTTTTATGTACAGTGTGAGTAAAAGAAACAGAAAAAATATTGGGAGTCATTTCCAAGGGTCGGTTTTTAAGTAAGGGCCGTTGGCGCGTATAATTCTCTAGTTCATGTTTATGCTGCAACGAGCCACCGGGCCACTTACCAGCTTCTTTTTTGAACCAACTCACGCCAGTTGAAGCTCTTTAGCCTAAATGTACGCTTAGTTGTTCATCTTTAAAATCTTTAAGATTATTGAATCGCCCGCTGCATGTGAGATACGGTCAGTCTTACTTTTTTTGACTGCGAGAAACATATCAGCCGCAGACATCCATCACCAGATAACTGAAGTTTGTGGCCCTAATGCAATGAGTGAAGGTAAAGTGCGGAAATGGGTTAGGAAGTTTAAAGGTGGCCATGAAAACGTCCATGACGAAGGACGCTCAGACCGACCCTCTGGAACAACAATCAACTCAGATGCCTACTGTGTAACTTTAAAGAAGCTTTGAAGAACAATTCAAAACAAAAGACACAGCACACTGTCAAAAGGAATTTTGCTCCTCCATGACAATGCAAGCCCTCATGCGACTTGGGACTTGATCAAATCTTTTGGTTGAGAAGTTTTGGACCATGCACCATATAGCCCCGACCTTGCTCCCAGTGATTTCCACCATTTCCAGTACCTCAAAACACCATCTTGGCGGGAAGCGCTTCAGTGACGACGAAGCAGTGAAAGTGGCTGTGAACTCTCGGCAGACTTCTTTGAAGACGGTTTTCAAAATTTAGTTGTAATGTATGACAAGTGAATTAATAAACAAGGTAACTATGTAGAAAAATAGGCAAAAGTATGTACAATCTGAAAATAAATGTTTTTTGAAAAAATTATTTTATTTTTTTTTTTTAAAAAAAACAGCCCTTTCTTAAAAAACGACCCTTGTAAAACAAAACGAAAAAATTCATATAATCATCAGGATCTTTCTTTTTCTGTTTAGCCTCTGGAACTTTCGTAAGGTATTTCTTCAGAGGATATGTATGAATGTAAATGAGGTGTAATCTTGTACAATTTCAGGTCGGCCACTCCTGAGAAGCATGGTTAATTGAAACCTAACTATCATAGAACACCGGTATCCGTGATCTAGTAATCTAGTATTGAGATCCATATTAAAGTAACTACCTTTACTAGGATTTGAACCTTAGAACTCTCAACTTTGAAATCAGCTGATTTGCAATGTTGTGTTAACCACTAGACCAACCCAGTGGGCAAATATGGGGATCTGGATTCATACAACTAATTTTGCTATTACAGTTAATAACTTTTTTTAATTAAATGTATTTTTATTCTGAAAAAAGATTCAAATTACAAAACTATCAAAATGTTAGGCATATTTCATATATAAAAAATGTCAAGTTTATTTTTTCAAAATAATGAATTTTCTTTCTTAATATTTTTTTCATAATAATGAAAGTTATTAGTAATAAATTTTTATATTATTTATTTTTATCTTTTTTAATAATTGATTTTATTTCTTACAGTGCAATTTTTTTTTGTTCTAATATATTTGTATTAGGTAAATGATTATTATCTTGTAAAACAGTCAGTAACATTTATATATATATATATATATATATAAATTTCTTAGGATACTGAATTTTTTATGTTTTTTGCCAGTTGAATCTATTTATTTTATAAAGTAACAATGAACATCCAGACCATAATTTCCTGAATTTCAACAAGGATCTTTAAATTTTAAATGATGACATAAAATCCATGTTTTCATAGATGATTCATACATTTTTTTTATGTAAACTGTATTTTAATTAAAGTTGCTATAATAGAGGAATTTCTCATTTTTCACTTTAATGTTCTGTTTTTAGTTTCAGTAGATGAAGAATTTCATAAAAAACTTGGTTTGTTTAACTTACCAGAAAAAGTGGAATTAAACTTTTCAAGAGTTGGAGTTACTGCTGATGTTAAATTTTCATTCCATAAATGCTGTTTTGTGAATTCACTGGATATAATATTTCCTGTTGAACTTAATGCTTGGAAGATAAACGCAGAGGCAAACAGAGAAGTATGAGTAGATTTATTTCATTATGATCAATATATTTATCAAATTATAAAAATTAAGCAATTTAACTATATAACAAGAAATCTGCCCTAAATATGATGTTATTTTCTAACCTTGATATTTTTATAACTTTTTTTACATACCAGGAGGCTGTACCCAACTCACCGGGTTGGTCTAGTGGTTAACGCGACATCGCAAATCAGCTGATTTCGAAGTCGAGAGTTCTAAGTTTCAAATCC